>JAHXHD010000279.1:0-22526 GCA_019857685.1 Papiliotrema terrestris | reverse complement strand
CCCCCGCCCTCGCACCGGAATGCATGCAATGACGAGACGCTGAAAGGCTGGAATCGACTGCGAGTGACCAGCTGCATCGTTCCTGCCTCGCGTCATACGCATGCCAAGGCACAGCTTGTCAACGCCAGGGCGACAGATCGTGAAATGTCCAGCAGCGCGTGAGCTTTCGGACGACTTGGCACATTTTGCTTCAATGAACGGATGCATCTTCGACCTCGCCACGTCGCGGACCTGTTTGCCAGAGACCAGCTCGAACTCGGCCACTGGTATCCTGTTGGCAAAAAACCATGCATGTAAAAGCTAGACTGTGTGGAGCTTTGTGACTCCCCGCTGTCATCGAGCGCCGAAGCGCTCTACCGGCGAGCCAAAGAAGCGCCAATCAAACTTCCATCTAGAACACGTATACCGCTAGATTACACCGATGACTGTCAACTCTTGTCCTCGCGAGTCGTCGCAAGAGGGTCACGGCGGGCGTTCATGTTTGAAAATAAGTAAAGAACCAACATGGGACCCCCCCGTCACGCTCAAAAGCTGCAACACCTCTGCGGGATCAAAATGTATGTTTGCGGTGGCGAGGTTGCGGCAGCGGCGATGGCCGCCTCCGGTCGTCCTTCCACTCGGGACCGCCGCTCTCTGGACATTTTCAGCTTGAAGCAGACCGACTTTGCTCCCCTCCAACTCGCATCATGATCGTCCCGCCGGCATCCCAGGCAGAGCTGCACCTACTAGCCGTCTCGGCTATCGTGCGAGACCTGATCAACACCCATTCGGCCTCGTCGTCGACGTCCGAGCCGCCCAGCATCAACTCGCTCCGCATGAAATATGCCAAACAATACAAGCTCGAAGGCGTGCCAAGGTTGACGGACGTGCTCGCTGCTGTGCCAGAGGAGTGGAAAGATCGATTGAGAGGATGGCTCAAGGCCAAGCCTGTGCGGACGGCAAGTGGAGTAGCGGTGGTCGCGGTCATGTGCAAGCCGCATCGGTGTCCCCATGTTGCCATGACGGGTAACATCTGCGTGTGAGTCGACTGCTCACCGGCCTCGACTGACGACAGATACTGCCCAGGAGGACCGGACTCGGACTTTGAGTATTCGACGCAATCATACACTGGCTACGAGGTGCGCTGTCGCGCTGGTGCTTGACGCTCACGTTCAGCCTACATCGATGCGAGCTATCCGAGCGCGGTACGATCCGTACGAGCAGACGCGGAGTCGTGTGGACCAGCTGCGAGGGCTCGGCCACTCTGTTGACAAAGTGGAGATGATGTGAGGTCATGACTGGTCCCAACGCTGACCTCAGTCTCATGGGCGGCACGTTCATGTCGATGCCAGAGGATTACCGGCACAAATTCATTGCTGGGCTGCATAATGCACTCAGTGGTCATACAACCGACGACGTCGACGAGGCGGTCAAGTTCTCTGAGCAGAGCAAGACGAAATGTGTCGGCATCACCATCGAGACGCGGCCGGATTATTGCTTGAAGCCGCATCTGAGCCAGATGCTGCGGTATGGGTGTACAAGGCTGGAGATCGGTGTGCAGTCTGTGTACGAGGTGAGCTGCTCCGCTGCGTGCCAAAGCTGACGGGTAGGATGTTGCGCGAGACACGAATCGAGGACATACCGTCCGAGCTGTTTCCGAGTCATTCCACATGGCCAAAGATGCCGGTTACAAGATTGTCGCGCACATGATGCCGGACTTGCCAAATTGCGGTGTCGAGCGAGATATATGGCAGTTCCAAGAGTTCTTTGAGAACCCGGCGTTCAGGAGTGATGGATTGAAGCTGTACCCCACCCTGGTCATCCGGGGTACTGGTGAGCTCTCCGGGGGTCCAGCAAGATGAGGCTAACGCCCAGGTCTGTACGAGCTTTGGCGGACTGGCAAGTACAAAAACTACCCACCTAATGCTTTGGTCGACATCGTAGCGAGGATCATGGCGCTGGTCCCGCCATGGACACGAGTGTACCGTGTGCAACGGTGAGCTTGTCGGCACAAGGTGTCAGCTGACAGTCAGCGATATCCCGATGCCACTGGTGTCTTCCGGAGTCGAGAACGGGAACCTGCGAGAGCTGGCCCTGGCGCGGATGAAAGACTTTGGGGCGGAATGTCGGGACGTGCGGTATCGCGAAGTCGGCTTGCACGAGATCCACAACCGCATACGACCCGAAGACCTTGAGCTGCTTCGACGAGACTACGCGGCGAATGGCGGATGGGAAACGTTCTTGTCGTACGAGGACCCGGGCAATGATATCCTGATCGGTCTGCTGCGGCTGCGAAAGTGTTCGGAAGACGGAACGTACCGAAAAGAGTTGGTCGGCATGCCAGGCGGGTGCAGTCTGGTCAGAGAGCTGCACGTGTATGGCACGGCCGCGCCGGTCCATTCGCGAGACCCCAAAAAGTTTCAGCACCAGGTGAGTTCATTTATCGCACGACGGAAGCCAGCTGACCGACAGGGCATCGGGACGCTGTTGATGGAAGAGGCTGAGCGCATTGCGCGTGAAGAGCACGGTAGCGGGCGAATAGCAGTCATCTCAGGTGAGAGCATAGTCGACTTATTGTGCTCAAGCTGACTGGCAGGTGTCGGAACGCGAGACTACTACCGCCGGCTGGGCTACTATCTGGACGGACCGTACATGGTCAAGGATCTGTTGTACGACGAGTAATTGTAGCCTTCAAATATGTATACATCTGGTACTGATACATCCCTCCGGCTCAGTCGAAATCTCGGATGTCCACACCCATGTACTCCCACAGTCTACCGACACACGAGTCGTCGGCGTCTTGCCAGCCGTATGATGCAGCGCGGATGAACTGCTGATGCGCCGCCGCCGCAAGGAAGACTGGGCAGTTTGCGCTCTTCGCCGCTGACAGGACGATGCCCAAATCTTTGACAAAGGTGGTCGTTGCGCTCAAGACCGGAGGGTTCTTCTGCCTCATGCGTGGGCCGCCTTCAAGTCAGCACGGACATCGCTTGCCATGCCACTCACGGTCCTTCATGCAGTACGAACTCGCCGCGCCCTTTGACACCACCTCGTAGACCGCCTCGAGATCCATCCCCTTGTGGCGGGCGAACGCGGTCGCTTCGGCCGTGGCGCATATGTGGATCCCCGCCAGGAGCTGGTTGACGGCCTTCATCTTGCTACCAAAGCCGACACCGCCGGCTGGTGGTCAGTCCTGGGGCTTGATCGTTGTGACTCACGGATAAAGTGGAGATTCTCGCCGTGTCCTGCTGATGCGGCGAGAACGTGCAGGACCGGATGAGCCTGAGACAAGGCTTTGTCGCTTCCCGAAGCCATGATGGACAGGTCACCTGTTGACGCCCTGCTCGGTCCGCCAGACACGGGTGCATCGACGAGGTGCAGATCTCGACCCGAGCCCCTCAACGCCGAGTCCAGTCGGACAGCATCGGCGGGCGCGATGGTCGAGGTGATGACGACGGTCGCGCCGGCCGGCAAGACTACACATGAGCTGACATACGATGACCGGATGCTCACCTTCTGCGATGCCGCTCTTGCCGTCGGGACCAAGCAACACCGACTCGGCCTGGGCCGCCGAGACAGTCGCGAAAACGACAACGTCTGCGCCTTCCGTGCCCGCCTTGACATCGCTCGTCGTTGCTCCTCCAGCCGCCTTGAACGCATCGAGGGCCTTTGGCGCGGTATCGTACCCGACAACCACCAGCCCAGCTTGCACAAGCGTGCTCGCCATTGGCAGACCCATGGCGCCGAGACCAATGAACAGCACCTTCGTAGGCTTCGAGCCAGCCTGGACAACGAGCTCTTTTGCCTTTTCAACCTCTTCCTCCTCGGACCCCGTGTCCATCACGGACGGCACACCAAACCGTTCCCAGAGCTTGACAACATTGCCGTCGTCCTCTCTGAACAGCCCAGCACCAAGAGCACCTGTGAAGACCTGTTCGGCGACGGAGCAGAGTGGAGCGGGAAAGGTTTCCAGCCGGGCTTCGTCCATCACGATGCCGACGTCTTTGGCGATGATGGTCATGGCCGATTTGGGGATGCCGTCATCCGTCCATTGCCACGGCACACGGTGTCCGACTGCTATGAGACATCACAACCACTAGATGTTGCTCACACATGAACGAGTCCCCTGTAGCGCCACGGATGATGTTGTACACCATCCTGGGATTGAGGCCAATGGCCTTTGCGAACGCCATGCTCTCGCTGACAGTCAGCCGCGCTACGCCCCAACAAGACCAACCCACCCGGTCACGCAGATTTGGATAGCGCAGTAGACTTGGTTGATCAACTTGAAGTCGCTCGCGGCGCCGACCTTGTTGCCAACAATGCTCATTCCCCCTTCGCCACGGGTCAGAGCCTTGATCATTGGCGTCGCCGTATCCACGGCTCCTTTGCTTCCAGCCACCATGATAGCGAGGGTACCTGCTGCTGCTCGGGTAGAGCCGCCCGACACAGGCGAGTCGACCAGCTGCACCACGTCAGCGCAAAAAGGGGGGGGGTCATCGGACGTGACTCACCCCGATACCCTTGCCTCCCGCGTCCAGCTTCGCCTGTATAGCCGCCAGAGCAGAAGGCGGACAGGTAGAATAGACAACCACGCTCGCGCCTTCCGGAAGGGCTGCTGATCAGCAGAGTCGCGTCGACGCCACCTCACCTTCAGCCACCTTGGCCTCGCCAAAGAGCACATCCTCGACCTGCTTCACATTGACCACCATCAAGCCCAAGATGCGGACGCCCTTGGCAGCTTCGGCCGGAGTTGCAGCTGCAGTGCACCCGCCGGCAACCGCTTTCTCAAGTGACGGCGCCCAGACATCGTACGCCTTGACTTGGAAGCCTTGAGACGCTAGGCTCTGAGAGTCAGTGACAGGCCGGGACCGTGTTCGTCCGCCATGGTCTCACCGTTGCCATCCCTAGTCCCATTGCTCCCAGGCCGATCCATCCCACAGTCGGTTGTGACATGGCGGGCTATGCGTCGATATTCGGTTGCGGTTTCAGATAGGTCGTAGGGGTGGATAGTCTTGATACACCACGGAGAGATGTGCTATTGTCGGAACGGGCTCTATACAGGTGCGGAACACCTTATATGCCGGCGCAATGTGGACCCGATGGGCGAACGACAGCCATGATCCCGTCAATAACCGGTTACTCATCGGCCCGAGTGAGCCGCCGAACAAAGATGCCGAAAACTCAGCGAGGGTGGGTGGCGATTCCAGTGCGATCGTTTGTAATGCCAGCTTGTAATCGCATTACAAGTGGGTCAAGCTGATTAGTGCTGTTGACAAGATCAGTGCGGCTGACAAAAGGTGACTCAACCACCGGCGCTTCTTCGTCATGAACCTCGCAGCGTATCCGTCAATGTCTCGTCCACCATGGCCGGGCTATACAGTGAGACGCTTCCCCGTTGAGCATAGCTCACGCCAGATGGTCATCTCTTGGAGTTCCCGCAAATCAGGGTCGACTGCTTCACCTCGCCCCCGCCCGCTTCGCGACCACAATGGACCCTCCCTCACCCGTTGCAACCTCACCTGCCGCATCGACCAGCGCCGCCCGCCCAGCTGTACCTCCTCACCCACGTCCACTCTGACCACTTGATTGGGCTGTCCGACAACTTTGTGGGGCATATCATTTGCTCTCCAGACACCAAGCGCATGCTGTTAAAACTGGAGTCGGAGAAGGAACGGGATTTGGTGGTCTGTGGCTCAAAGCAGAGGCCCAAGCGAAAGTATGATGGCTTGAGAGCGAGGGTGGAGGGAAAGGGCACCAAGGATGAGAGGATTGTGGACCGCATCGTGGGCTATATCAGCACCCTTCAGCGAGCGGAGCTCACGCCAGGAAGCTGTCCCGTATGGAGAGCCGAGGCATTTTGAGCTTGGTTACGAAAACGGCCAAGCCGTCGAGGTGACAATCACCCTCCTCGATGCGAATCATTGCCCCGGATCTACCATGTCTGCTTCTCTTTCTCGCTAGGACCAGAAGGAGCTGAGCGAACAGGTTTCTCATCACCTCCCCGCAATATGCCGTCCTTCACACCGGTGATATTCGAGCCGACGACCTGTTCTTGCGATCCCTCCGGCGTCAACCCGCTCTTGGAGAATTTCTGGTGCCATATGTCGCTTCTTTGCCAAGCGTCATGCAACCCGCAGCAAAGGGTGCAAGGAGACAGCTAGACAGGATATACCTCGATACGAGCTGCATGTAAGTGGACCGATGTGGATACCCGTCTGACAGGCATAGCTTGGGAACGGGCGACATGTCTGACAAGGAGACGGTCATCCGGGATCTGGTCGAACACATGGGCTTGTATCCTCCAGAGACCGCGTTCTTTCTCAATGTGTGGTGTTTTGGGTGAGCTTGCTTTCGATCACTGCTCGGTCAGGTATCTAACGCAAAGGTGGGAGGATGTTGTCAAAGAAGTTGCGCGGAACTTTAGCAGTGTTGTGAGCCCCCCATAGTTTCTCTTTGGATCCCAGCTGACAGAAGGTGCATGTGGACCGATACAAGCACCACATATACAAGGCTGTGCGTTCCGACCCGTTCCTGTCAGCCTGCACGACCTTGGATCACGCCGCTACTCGCTTCCACGCTTGCGAGCGCCGAGCAAAGTGCCCCACCTGCATCAAGTTTGACAAGAACGGTCAGCTCACCCACAACATCGACAAGCTCGTCGTCAGCGTCAACATGGTCGAGGTCAAGTCGGCTGCATGGGAGATTGACAAAAAGAACTTTTTGGACAGATTGGGCAAGGCGGCTTGCGGCGAGGGCGACTGGCCCTATAACATCGTGAGCTGCCTAAACGTCCATCCTCGGCTGATCCCAGGACATCCCCTTTGCTCGTCACAGTCCACTCCCGGAGCTTCAAGCATTGACAAAGATGTTTCTATCGGCGTCTATTTCGCCAAACACAATGTATCCGCAAGCCAACGGTCTCGATTTCTACCTCCTCCCCGAGCTGTTCAAAGACTGTCTTACGGAAGAGGGGCACGAAGTCCTTGCGCTGGAGCGCGACGCGTGGTTCGCCGCCAGTTCAACGTACGGACCCTCTTACCTTGACAGGATGAGAATGATAAAGTCGACAGGGACGGAACTGGTACCCAATCTAGTCAACAATACAGACCGGGACGAGCGATACCGCGAACCCTTCGATGCGTCGGATATTCCTGGCATCTCGGCGACGAACGGCGCAATCAAGCGGGGTCGACGAGCCGACGCTATCGAGCAATTATCTCGAGCCGGCGGTCTGCCGCGCATGTCAGGTCTGTCCTCGATTCTGGCCTTGATTGATCAGAACGGTCGGCTCCCGGGGCTGTCCGACGTGGTCAACAAGGGCAGTGTACAAGGTATGGTTGGGCCGCCTGGGAAGAGTCCGCAAGGGAAAAGTAGATGGGGCGGCAAAGCGGAATCAAGCGGGCAAGCGCGGCTCTGCGGGCAGGTGGAGGTCCGGGTCGCCGGAAGAATGACAAAGGAAGATGAAGACTACGATACCGAGGAAGAAACGGACGTGAGAAGGAAGCGGCAGAAGTTTCACTCCGCGAGCCGCGTCGCGCCGCCAACGAAGCCGACAGCGAAGCCAAGTATGGATGTCAAGCCGGAGGCTGAGAACGAAGTTGCATCAATCCGCGGAGCACCGGTTCATGTGACTCTCACCAGGGACACCCGCCGTGTCTCCCCATCCCCGCTGTCCGACACGAAGCCAGAAGTCAAGGTCGAAGCGACATCCCCCATCTCTCCGTCATCCGGCTCGATCCCGCTGTCGTCGTCCAGCCAGTCACGTCCCGCCGTCAAGACTCGACACCGCCCAACCGCCCGATTTTCCATCGACAAAGAACACCTCCGAGCGTATGCCCGGGCCGCCGCCCACGTTGACGATTTGTGACAACTATGCTGCCTCCTTTGACCGCACCGAACGCGCGTCCTCATGCCGACACTGACGATCCTGACGAACACATGCATGCTGTAGCACATGACACTGCGCAACGGTCGTCGTCAACCACGTCACAGCTTTATACTCTCGACCACAGCCACTCTCCTGCCTCTCAGGCGCTCGTCGAAGCCCAGATTGTCGGTCATGTATCCGCCCAATCCTTCGGCGGAAATGCGCTGCAGAAGCCAGTTGTACACTGCGTTGAAGCCCAACCCGAAGGGGACGACTCGCGTCCATGGGAAAGGATTCCGCCATTGTGGCGGAGTGGTGATGGACTCGACGAGTGGGCCACAAGGCTACTGGTCAGCATATACGACTATATGGGGCGGCGGCTCACTCACGGCGCCAGCAGATACGATACCCGGACAGTTGATCGTCCAGAAGACGTCGCCCCCTTCTTTCTCCAGGAACTCGACGACGGGCTCGTACTCGGGGAACGCCGTGATGGGTAATCTAGCTTCAGCGCTCTGCTTCCTCGTCGTCGCGAGATACCGCCCAGCCATAGAGTCACACCGGCTGACCAACTCACAGCCTGCGAAGATATACGCCCCGCCTCGCGGGATGCTCCATGACAGCCTGGCTCATCATGACCCACACCCTGATTTTCCGCCCACTTTCCCGCTGCTCGGCCTGCACCGCCTTGATGATGTTGATGTTGATCTGCTCGTATACTCCATCACGGAACAAGGCTCCCGCGCAGGGCGCGGCGATCACGACGGCCTCGACGGGCGGATCTTGGTGCACTGCGGACCGGACGTCTTCGACCGAAGATGCATCGCCCTGGATGATCTTACACTCCGGACGAGATGCGAGCGACGCGGGGATTTTGGACGGGGTGCGGACAAATGCGTAGGCTGTGTGGCCTTTGTCGAGCGCTACTCGCAGGGTCGCGGAGCCAACGAGGCCTGAGATCAGTCATTGGCGCAGACTACAGACGGCGACTTGCCGGTTGCGCCGAAGATTAGAACGGTGGGCATGTCGCAAGCTGTGTGGATCCTAATGCGAAACGGGACAATGAGCCGTGGTTGCACTAGACGCTATGCATATAATAGCTTGGCGCCTCGGAAATATATGTGCATACCTGTGCTCACAGGGTACACGGTGCCGACCGGTCGCGCTGACCAAGCCCGACGGCGACTGTAACCAGGATAACAAAAGGATTCACCTCACGCAAGCCCGTCGGCGTCGATGGCGTTCTTGAGCCGACGTCTTACGGAGCGCGAGCACGGGTGCACATCGCCAGGCCGCGGGGCAACCAGGCTGCCACCTGTCGGCTCTCGGAGATCACCGTGACGGACTGTTCTGGTTAATGCTGTAGATCTAATCTTGACATAGCTACCGAAATATCAGATGCAATGCAATGCGTACAGGACTTCCCGACGCCATCAACCTCAGTCTATCTCAATTCGCTCTTCCTGAGAGCTACTCGGCCCAACCGCCGCCGCCGGTTTTCTTCTGACGGGACTTTCCAGCTCGACCTCGACAACCGACTTGCGCTTCACCGTCTTTCCCTTGTACTCCTCCTGCGGAATCTCCACGTAATCCGGCTTGACCCTCTCCTCCGCTCTTCTTGCGTTGAAAATGGTCTGGTCGATCGTATCCACCGCGAGCAGCCTGTGCACGTGGACCTTTTTCTGCTGTCCGTAACGCCTCACACGCCCGATCGCTTGCGTCTCCGTCGCCCGGTAGTTGTACAGCGTGTTGGTGAACAGAGGTCCCATGAAGATCGCATGATTCGCGGTCGTCAGGTTTGAGCCCGCCGCCGAGGCGTCATTCATCCTCAGCAGCAGTACGCGCGCCGTGTCGCTGTCAGACTGCTGGAACTGGTCGAGCGTGTTCGCGCGCGTCTTGACGGCGCCGGAGAGGGTGACGTGCCTGATGTTTCCGCGGTCGAGGGCCTCGGACACCTTGTTCGTCAGGTCTTCCCACTGGAGAAAGACGAGCACGCGCTGGTCCCGCGGTATGGCATGAATGAGGTCGACCAGCTTCTGCAGCTTGGCGCCGTATCGTCCCGACGAGAGCTCGCCCTCAATGCCGAGCGAGTCGGTCTTGACGATGTTGGTGCGTCGCACCGCCGCGTGACATTTTCCCGTGGCGACACACGTCTGGTCGTCCGCCGCCTTCGACATGCACTCGAAGCACGCCACGTGTCCGCAACACGACAAGACCGCCATGGCCGTGTCCGGGTGGGTGCTGGGTCGATGGGAGCATTCCGACGACTCGAGCGTGTCGCGCCGTTGGTCCCCGCCTCGCTGGATCTTGCGGACAACTTCAAAGAATCGCAGCGATCGAACACGCGCAACGAGCTCCTTTGACAGCTTTCGCAGCAGATGCGTCTGCTCCCGCAACCGCCACTTAACGTCCTCCACCTTCTCCCCCTTTTCAGTCTTGGCGGCCTTGCCATCCGCCGGCTCGGCCGGAATACGCGACCCCTCGAAGCCGCACCTCTCCAACACCTTGGTCAACCGCTCGGCCGCCTCGGCATCGCCCTGATGTTTCGTCAAGTCGAAAGAGTGCTCGACCCACTCGCGGAAGAACTGCTTGTCCTCTTCGGGTTTGCCCCACCCGCCCTTCTTCTTGATCAAGGCGTTCATACCCACCGCGATGTTGATCGAGTTGTACAGGTCGGTCTCGCATCCCTTGAGCTGAGCGGATCGAGCGCCGGCAATGTGCTCGCACGCCTCTTGGGCGGATTTGGCGTCCCGCTTCTTGTCCGTCAGGTCGAGTGTAAAGTGGCAGCATCGCTTCAGGAGTGCCTCTTCTGCCGTGCGCGAATCAGCGAGCGCTTCTTCTAGTCGCGCGTTGCGGTCACCCATCGTGACGTTTTTGAATTTGGTCTCTTTGCGCCTGGCATCAGTGTCCGTCCGAGCCCCGGCGACACTCACGCTTGCATCTCCAGAGCCTGCAGATGGTGCTCAAGCTCGAGATATACCGCACATTCCGCCGCCGGAAGCCGGATGCTGTGGATATGCTCGACAGTGGGGATATCCTCAATCTCGGCAATGTTTTGCCTGACAAAGGTGTTCAAGAATTCCTGCGCCAGGTCGTCCCGTCGCTTGTGCCAGCTTGCCGAATGGACCTCCCGGAACGCATGGAATTTCTCCGCCGCAGTCTGCTCCTTTGCCCGGGCCTTTTGCGATTGCGCAGTGCCTTCTCCATCATCCTCGACACCGAGGTGGATGCCCATAAACGCCGCGATGGACCGAATCGAGGCAAAGTCACCAACGGGCGGCGTACCGGACAAGACCCACTTGTACGACGACGACAATCGCAGGAGCGACGCCAGCGCCCTCTTCTCGAGGTAGGTGAACTCGTCCGCAATGACCCGCTTGAATCTGCTGTAAGTATACGTTCCCCGTCCGGATCAGTCTCACCTGAACATGTGCAGCAGCGGGCAAGTCAACAGCTTGAAGTCTTTCTTGACCGACCCGCTCTGAAGCGACTCGGCCCCCGCAGCCGTCCTGAACTTTGGTACAGATACAGCCTCAACTTCTTCCTCCTAGGCGTCAGCACGATCATCAGTCTACTCGTCCGGCGACTGACTTCACTGCTCTCCTCGTCAGCCTCCCATCTGCTAGCCGCCGTCGTGCCGTCCGCCTTCTTCATCTTCTTCTTGGTCGGTGCACTGCTTTCCGCATCATATCGATCCCTGTACGCCTGTCCCTTCATCCGCTTCCCAAACTCGGCGCTCTTGTGCGCATCACGCTTGTCCTCGGCATCCTTTTTCGCCTTCTCTTGCGCCTCTTTTGCCTTGTCCGACGCGGCCTCTGCCCCCTCTGTCCGGAGCACCTCGACCTGGTCCGCCAAAGACGTCATGGCCGCATCGAGCCGATCGGAGAAGAACCGCCCACCCGCCTTGTCACTCAACCAGTCCTCGGGCTGGGCGGACAGGTACTCGAACCTCTGCCAGTACAGGTCTGCCTCGAGGATCTCGCTGGCGATGACGATGATGTCCGCCTTGGACATCTCGGCGATCGACTTGATCTGCAGGTCCCGCATGTTCTGGATCACAATCACCTTGAAGAGCTTGCCGGTGAATCGTTCAATCTCAGAGGGCCATTGCTTGGACAAGTGACCGGGAACGACGATGAGAGTCGCCTTGATATCGATCAACCCCTTTGGAGCCGGGTTGGGCGCCTCGAGATCCTTCGTTTCGGCGATGAGCGCGAGCGAGATGATTGTCTTGCCGTATCCGACTTGATCGGCGATGACTCCTCCGCGAACCATGACGGGTCGCTCAGCCTTTCCCTCGGCTCGCCATCCCAGCGCAGGCAGAGCCGCTTCCGAGATCTCCTCCTCGATAAACGTGTGCGTTTTACCGGTAGCACGTTCCTGCTCCAGCATCCACCAGAGCGATCGGAGTTGCTCTTTTCGCAGGTCCAGCTTGAACCCGTTGGGCTGGGGGTGGGATGGATCTCGCTTGTTGCTGGGCAAGACGAACAGCCGTGGTGCTCGAGGGACATCGGCGACCTGCCCGGGCGTGAGTTTCCACGACAGCATGGCGTGGCCTTTAGCGTCGTTGGCGGGCAGACGCGACAGCGCCCGATGAGCGAGGGAGACAATGTTGAGGCCGATGCGGAATCTGCCGGTCCCCTTGTCGAGCCTCAGCTGGACGACAAACGGCGCAGGTCGGTTCTTCAGGGCCTAACAATGAGCTTCGCACAACCTCGCAGAGCAAACTCACATGCTCATACCGGCCCGCTTCGAGCTTGTCCTCAAACGCCACAATGGTGCTCTTGGTCTTCCCGCCGTTCTTGTTCCTCTTCCCCTCTTTCTTGATCCAATGGATCTTGGGCGCTCTCGGCGCACACCGCTGGCAGACACCTTTGCTCGCGTCCACGTCGACCAGGCGTGTCCACGTTGCAAGCGAATCGAGAGATGGCAGCCTTTCCGTGATCCACGCGAGGTTGGCGAACGTCGTGTTCCCCTGATGGAGCAGGTCAATCTCTCCCCATTGTCCTTCTCGCCACATCGCCTCGGAGTGGCCAGCATCAAGCGGGACGGTGCACGATAGCAGCGCCGTGGCGTGGGAGCACCCGTTTGAGTCGAGCGAGACTGATACCGCTTCCGCCGAAGATGGGACCGAGTATCTCGCCGTGTCGCGCTTCGCTCCATTCTGCGACGAAGACGGCACGACGGCGATATCGCTCCCTCCGACCGCGGTGAGGTGAGCCGCATCACATACGACCCATCCACCTTGGATATTGAGCCGGACGTGCTCCTCCTTCTTCGCCGACTCGCGCCACTTGGAATGCAGCGTAGCGACCACGGCGCGTTCCGTACCGAAATCGAGTCGTTCCGTCGACGTCGAGAAGACGTAGCAGTCGTCCTCTGCCTCGCCGCACCGCGTCGGATCAAGGAAGAAGAACAAGTCCGGGCTCGTCTCTTCCCCTTCCTCTGGCAGTCGACGATGAAGCGAGTTCATCGCCAGGCCGCATTTCGGCAAGAGCTCGTACGACCCATTCAAGTCCCTATCCAGCGCCTTGCTTGCTTCTTCCGGAACTGTCACGCGCAGCTTTGACCATCGCTTGGTCTGGCCATACTCGCCCTGCAAGCCCAACGAAGCATGCCAAGACGGCACGAGCTCGCCCTCGCCAGCGATCTGGATCTCAAAAGTCTGTCGTGTAGGCACGCACAGCTCCCAGGGCCCGCAGAGAACATCCTGCCCCGTCGTGTCGAAGCGCAACCTCGCCACAGGGTGGATAAGCAGGTTCCGCAATCGGCTGTTGACCGGTTCATCCGCCGGCGCCTTGATCGTCAAGCGCCATTCAGGTCGGCCAGCCTGTAAGACGAGGTCGAGCTCGGCATGCGGTGCCTCGTATACCGCCGTCCAGGTATATCCTCGCTTCAGGTACCTGAATCGGAACTCGGCGTCGTCCGTTCCGCCAATGACCGCCTCGGTCCAGAGCTTCCAGTCCTTTTCGTCGACTTTACCTTTGCCCTTCTTTTCGGCAAGGGCGCGAATCGTGTCGAGCGAGGCGGTGTGCACGCCGGCGATCTTGACGCGCATCGGTAATAGCTCCTTGAATCGTTTCTCAAAACCGGCTGGCTCCACCCGGACATTCGTGCAGGCTTGATACTGATGATCGGGCCGGCCACCGCATCCTTTGCAAGCTCGGTACCCGCACGCACCGCAGTGCATGATACCCTCGGCTGTCCCGCTTTGCCCTTCGCACTGACAGTGCCGGCTCGACCGTTCTGCCAGATCCAACATCTCGGCGAGATCCGCCGTAGCGACCTTTGCCAGGTCTAGCTCCTGTTCCTCCAAGACGCTTTCGCCGATGATGCGCGTGGCGATATCCTCGTCGACGACCGCGATCTCCTCCTCGATTTTCGCAGCATCGGCCTCTGCGTCCTGCCCCGGTGTAAACTTGTCCAAGGCGATGCAGAGCGCCGCGAGCATCGAAGCCCCGACAACAGTGGTGGTCATAGCATTCCCAGCGAGGTCGGCCAGTTGATCTTCACTTTCGCTCGTCAAGAGCAGCTCCCGGACCGGGATACCCTGCAAGGCAAGCGCCTCCCGGCCAGTCACAGGTCCACCTCGGTTCGTCACCCACGGGATCATATTCGGCGTTAGACACGGCGCGAGGGCAGTCCTGCCCGATCCAGTCTGTCGATCGACATTTTGACTGACGTTCCAGATGCATGCTTTGAACCCAGAGTCGATACCGTCTTTGGCCATTCGCAGCGTCGAGATCTCGAGCAAGTCCAGCACTCGCTCCGTTTGCGCCAAGAGCCAGTCATTCCACGTCCAGTCGAGACCTTTGCAGACTCCGGCTTCCTGCCACGAAGTGAGGGGTCGAAGGATACCGAGCTGTTCTTCCTGCCGAGCACGCTGATGTCGCGACTCGCACCTGTTCCAATCGGTCGGCTTTCGCGATGTACCGTCCTTTTGCTCTTTCGCGCTGGCGAGGTCGAGTCGAGCACGATGTATGTGCTGATTGTCGGTATGCAAGAGGAACGCCTCGAACGGCGCAGACCAAGGACGTCTCATCTCCTTGACCGTCTTCTCCCACTTGTGGGCAAGGTGATTCTTGCCGCTGGTCTTTCGCGGTGTGGCAAAGAGGTAGACCCGCGTTCGGGTGTGCGGGATGTAAAACTCCTTCGTGTCAAGCCTGGAGTGAGCTAGAGCCAACAGTACCAGCTGCGAGTAGCTCACCGACAGTGCTGCGCATCATAGTCGATCTCGTCAAAGTACTGGACGACCTTGTCCCAAGGCGCATTGCACACGTTCTCAAGGATGACCACGGGTGGTTGGTGCTTGTTCACCCATTGCAACATTCCTCGGAATGTTCGCCCGGATTCTCCGTTCGCATCGATTTCCTGCTGCTGATTATTGAGGTTCGAGTAGTCGACACACGACGTCCCAGCGATGAGGATCTGGCAATCAGCCCACGTTGACAATCTCCGCCACTCACATCTACGTTGCCCGGCACCGGCACAACCGACCCATAAGCCGTATGGGCCTTTTTCTTGCCCAACTCGGTGACGTCTCGGAACAAAATTGGCGGGGCAAAGTTACGCTCGATATAAGCCTGCTTGAATGGCTCGATCTCGCATGAGAAGACGTGGTCGAAAGCGAGCGTCTTGTCATGTTGCTGCTTGATCGCCTTGGCAATCATGTTCAGAGCAAGCAGAGGGGATTCAGTGCCGCTGCGTGTCAGCTCATGAAGTGCTGCGTCCGTGACAGTCAGCTCACGAGCACATCGTAGCAACGCGTAGCTTGCGTCCATTCAGCTGGTCCACCAGTTTCGTAACGTCCGGGACGCGCGAGACGAGGTGATCGAACATTGCTTCGATATCGTTCATCGGCGGCAAGTCCTCCGACATGTTCTTGATCGCTTGTTTGACCTCGAGCTTCTGGCCGAGGGGAAGAACACTGGGCCTGAAAGACGATCTGGCATGAACATCGCGGTCTTTCCCTCAGGCTTACATGTCAGGCGCGCCCTTCTTCATTGGCGCTTTCGCTTTGCCCCATCCGCCATTCTTCTTCGGCTTGACGTCGACTGTTCTTAGTCGCGTCCGTTAGGCAAAGACGATCAGCTCACCAATGACATCGTCCATCTCATCCTCGTCGACACTCGCCAGATCATCACTCTGCACCTCCTCATCCGCCACTTCCGCTTCGCTATCGTCGGCATCCCCCTCGTCCTCCATCTGGAAGTCGCTGCCAGAATCGCTCTTTGCTTTCCGCTTGACTTGCTTCTTCGTCGCTGGCTTGGCCTCCTTGGCTTTAGGAGCCGGTTTGTCCTGCACCGGCTTGGGCGGGGCCTTTGCTCCGGGCGCCTCTTTCCGTCTCGACGAGATAGGTTGGGTGGCTGAATCGACATTCTCCTTGCCCTTCTTGTTGTTTGTCGAAAAGTAGCTCAGCAAGCTGCCGTTGCCTCTGATCAGCGACGATTTGACCGGCTGCGAGGTGTGACCGTTCACAGCGGATTTACGGGGTGAGGACCGATTGCCGGACGTGACCTTGGGCGTGAGCGGGTTCGGAGCCGAGGGGTTAGAGTCGAGCGCAACGATGTCAGCCTCGCTGTCCGAGCCCAACGTCTTCGACTTGGCGTCGTGGGTCCTGTCTCGACCGTTGGGAAACCTGCCGTTGGCGGCCTTGGACGGTCTTGCGACCTCTTCGTCGCTGTCGCTCAACGCCCACATAGGCTTGCGTCCCTTCGCCTTTGGCTTCGGCACCACCTCCTCCACCTCACTATCGCTCCTCACCTCATTCATCTTGTCCGCCTTCTTTGACAACTTCACCGACTTTGGCCCATTCGAAACGTTCTTGTCTCCCGCCGCACCCGGGTTCTTCCTGTAAAAGTCCAGAACGGGCGGGTCATCATCATCAAATTGGTCCGCCCCGGTCCAGCTATCCTCGGAGCTGTCGTAGCCCTTCCAGTGGATAAAGAATTCGAGGATCTTCTTGCCCCGGAACTTGCGATAGCGTGATCTGCGTATGCTGTCGATCTCGTACTCTTGCTCGTCGTCGTCCTCGCTACCGCCAGCAGAGGCACCATCGTTGGCGTCGGCCTCGCTTTCGCGGACCGCCCTGGCACTTCCCTTCAACTTTCCATTGGGCGTCGAGTTCCCGTTGGCTACGGGTCTGTCCGACTCGCTATCCGACTCGCTGAGCAGATACTAGCCTCAGCATTTCCTCGCGCTCATTCAGTGTTGGCTGCTTTGCAGGCAGGCCAATCGGCACTCACCCGCTTGCGTTTCGCGCCGTTCGCTCTCCTGGACGTCTGCGAGGCGACAGCCCCGCTACCGCTCGCCTCCCCGTCGCTCCCACTGCGCATCTCCTCGTCCGAGACGATCCGGTACGATTTGCCCGCATTCGTCACGGAGCGCCGGGGATGGTTGCTCTTCACGACGGGTGAGACGGACATCTTGGCCGTCACCGTGACCTGTGCGAGTCGTGCGAGAGGTCACGGGGCGGTCAAGCACAATCGTTGTAGAAGTCGAATTGCCCATGCAGGGTTGATCTAATGTTCTCGTCGCGTCGCGTGCTGGCCCGACGCGCGCCCAAAGGAAAGTCACGGGACTCGATGAAATGCGATTACAAATGGGTAATGACGCTTCTTGTAATCGGCCTCGTAATGCGATTTGGCGAGGTAGTTCCTGTGCGGACTGGGCGGACGAGCGTGGCTCGTAGGTATGACCCAGTTCATATGCCATGCCGGCTACACACAAACACGCAAAAGCGAGAGAAACGATGACGGAGCTTCGTGAAAGTTACACAGATATTTACGATGAACTGGTCATGCTTGATCCCTAAGTCGGCACTCTCAGAAAGGCGCATCGAACCGGCCGTCATCGACCACGACTCCGCCCTTGTCCCTCGCACCCAGCTCCCCACCCATCTTCCTCTTCATCCTGCTCTTTCTTCCTCCAAGTGCCTTGTAGTTCTCCCTAGCCGCGGCCTTCCGTTCCGTCGGCGTCATACCCCCTTCACCGTCCACCGCCCACTTTGCCGCTCCGCCACTGCCTAGCCCGGCATAAGAATGCCGTCCACTGGGCGTGTGTGTCCCGCTGCTCGCTAGCGAGTCTACATCCACTCGCAACGGATCGATCTCGGGCTCAGCGTTGGGGTCAGACCGTTTCAGCGTGGTCCGGAACGTCGACTTCCATGCTTTCTTGGACTCGGCCTTGGACCATTGAGGGGCCGTGTTGCTCGGTATGGGCGGTAAGGGCAGCGACGAGATCCGCGGCGCCTTGTCGTATGGATCAAAGAAGTCGGGCGTGTCGTCTCCCGTCTTACGGACTTTGCCGTTCGTTCCTGCCAGCTCGGAAATACGGGGCAAGACTAGCGCCCGGTTCTGAAGGAACCAAACTGGCGTAAGCCGAGGCCGAGCACACGAATCAGGGAGAGAGGCGCGCACCGTAGTTGAGCGTCGACGACTTGCGCCACCGCTTGCAGACCCGGTCACACCGGGCAAGGGTCTTCACGTCGAGCTGCAAGAACACCCTCACCGCTAGGTGAGTGGGTAGTGTGCGAAGCTGTTGTCAGCACTGTGATGCTGATACTTGCCACCAAGGCGGTGCGGCATGTCAGCAAACCCACCGGGTCCTTCTCCCTTGTCCTTGCCCCTCCCAATCCGCTCAACCGCTGGCCCAGCACCATGCCCTTCTGACCCGGTACCGGCGTGCCCGGCGCAGTGCCCTTGCCCACTTTCACCATAACATTGTCATCGTCCTCGTCTTCCGACTCGCTGAGCGGCGGGGTGACTAGCCCAGAAGCCGGTGAACCCGGGTCGCTCGCTGATGAAGGGGCCTTGGGCGTGTTCGAGCCGACTTGCTCGCGCATCTGTTGCGAGACGTGTAGGTTCTGCAGCGCTGTCTGGAGGAGGGACGAGGTCGTCATGGCGACGGATGGAAACTTGTTCGTCGGATTCAATCGAGGATGACAGCAGCCCGTCTGACAGATTTTCTGGTTGGTTTGGTGATTTGGCTGGTCGGTCCGGTTGGCGCTGCTTTCTGGACCGGTTGATGGCAGCGGCGAGGGCGTCTGTTGTTCGCGATACCAACCAAAACGGGGAGATTGTTGATATATCCAGCGTCGATACTTGTGTTCGACGAGTTCTGCACTGTGGGTAAGAAGAGGAAGGAGCGAAGAATGCAAGAGCGGTAATTGATGTTACCCGCAGAATGGAGCGAGCAACGTGACCCACCCCGACCTTACCGCAAGTGACGTCAGGACGTCCGACTCCAATCAAAACTCCACTTTTACCCACCAGTTTGATCCCGCTCTGTTCAGATCCGAGCTTCTCTGCTTCTCGCAGCCAGCCAGCCTGCGGTAGCAACGCAGCGGCAGAGTAGCATGCCAGACGAGCATTGCACTGCTCATCGCACGGCCCAATGATCAGCAGTCCCTGTCCAGCACATGCGCGTCTGGTGCCATCCTGGATCCCAGGCTACAGACACGGCTGCATGTTCTTCTACCAAAAACAGACGACGAGCCTATCACTATCGATCCACTGCCAATCTCCGAAAACCTTCACTTCAACACTTTTCACTCGCTTAAGCGTTGTAAGTGGACGAAGAGACGTTTCCGGATCGGGCAGTCCACTTGACGTGGATGTCCTCTCCGAGCTTCATGTGGTCGTTCTCCTGTCCGGGTCGGACTCGGAAGGTGTGGGCTGCAAGTGAGCACAGATCGCAGCTAGTCCAGTCACGCCACTACTCACCACCGAAGAAGTCACGTTGAGCCTGGATCAGGTTGGCCGGGAGCGTCTCAGTCCTGTAACCGTCGAAGAACGAGAGCGCCGTGGTGAACGCCGGGATGGGGATACCCCAGAGCGTCGACTGGGCAATGACTCGCCTCCAGCCCGGTTGAGCGTTGGCAATAGCCTTGAGGAAGAAGGGCGAAACGAGCAAGTTCTCGAGTTGCGGGTTCTCTCGGTAGGCGGCGGTGATGTCGGACAGGAAGACCGACTTGATGATGCATCCACCTCGCCACATGGCGGCGATACCGGCGTTGTTGAGGGTCCAGTCGTTGACCTTGGCGGCCTCTCGCATGAGCATGAATCCCTGGGCGTACGAGATGATCTTCGAGGCGTAAAGGGCCTGCTCGAGGTCGTCGATGAACTGCTGCTTGTCGCCCTGGAACTGCTCTCGGGCGGGGGCGGCGATGATCTTGGAAGCCCTGACTCGCTCGTCCTTGAGGGACGAGAGGCATCGGGCGAAGACGGCCTCGCCGATGAGGGTGACGGGCATACCCTTGTCGAGGGCGTCGATGGCGGTCCACTTTCCGGTACCCTTCTGGCCGGCGGCGTCAAGGATCTTCTCGACCATCGGCTTGCCGTCCTTGTCGTTGAATCGGAGGATGTCTCGGGTGATCTCGATCAAGAACGAGTTGAGGACACCATCTTGCCACTGCAACGTGAGCTGCGTCCCGGCTGCGTAGCAACTGCCAGCTCACCTTGGCGAAGATCTCGGCAATCTCCTTCTCCTCGAGGCCAAGACCTCGCTTGAGGATGTCGTAGGCCTCGGCAATGAGCTGCATGTCTCCGTACTCGATACCGTTGTGGACCATCTTGACGTAGTGGCCGGAACCTGTATGTTGGCTCGTTTCCCGGCTCATTGGGATCGTATCCGCTCACCGGTCTGGCCGACCCAGTCACAGCAGGGCTCGCCCTCGGCCTGCGCAGCGGTCTTCTGGAAGATCTCCTTGATGTGGGGCCAGGCGGCGTCAGATCCACCGGGCATGAGGGACGGGCCGTTTCGGGCACCCTCCTCACCACCCGAGACACCGGAACCGACGAACAGGAGACCCTTGGCCTCGAGCTCCTTGGTTCGTCGGATAGAGTCGGGGTAGTGCGAGTTACCACCGTCAATGATGATGTCGCCCTTCTCGAGGTAAGGCTCGAGCTGAGCAATGAAGTCGTCGACGGCCTGACCGGCCTTGACGAGGAGGATGATTCGTCGGGGTCGCTTGAGGTTGGCGCAGAGCTCCTGGACCGACTTGGCGCCGATGATGTTGGTGCCTGCGAGTTAGACGGCATTCGCCGCACAAAGCGCCAGACTCACCCTTAGCCTCGTTCTCGAGGAAGTGGTCGACCTTGGAGGTGGTTCTGCCCGTCAGTATCGGTTCTCCGCTTCGGCCGATGCGGCCGGCCCAAAGTGGGTCAGTCAACCTACCGGTTGTAGGCGACGACGGTGAAACCCTTGTCGTTCATGTTGAGGATCAGGTTTTGACCCTGTTTGGAGGACGGAGAGCGTAGTAGTAAGGTAGAACAGCATAGAATCAAAGATGACAAGCCGCGGTGGGAAGAGGAAAGAGTGTGGTCAGCCAGGCTCGACAGCGATGATCGCATGCTTCCGAGCTCACCATAACGGCCAGACCGATAAGTCCAACATCTCCCCTGGTCGTCAGCAATGTGTTCATCACCAGCAATGGGGGCGTGCTCGTCGTGTCTTTGACTTTTTCCGCGACCGGACAGAGAGCCGACGTGGGCCCTTTGAAACCGTCGAGCGATGACGATGTGGACAGGCAGACTAGACTCACTTGGGCTCAGACATGTTTGCTAGTTTTTGATAGAGGTGGTAGAGGGGGGGTTGTAAGCAAAGTTGAGATTGCTTTTCGAATTGCGGGTTGTTGTTGATGAAGAGAAAGAGCAAGAGGGTGACGGAGCAAGAGAAAGAAATGGGGCGGACGGTACGGTAGAGGATGTGAGAGGTGGGTGCGGCTCTGACAGGCTGTCGCCCCCGGGCCGCTTTCCAGGTTCAGGATTCAGGGTAAAGACCCACTCGCCATCACCGTCATAACTCGACCCAAGAGATATCACCGCCAGTGGCAGTATCCACCTTGGCCATCATCAACCGAGCATTCATCTACGCCGACTCGGTGTGCACGTCCTCACATGCATGCATACCCACCAGCATCCCTCGACACCCTCACCGTCGACCATGCATCCCAAATTGTATGCCTCTAGCCTCGAACGCGGCTCACCTTGACCGGTCCACCCATTTCACTCCGACCGCTGAGATATCGCCGGCTCTGCGGTCCGACCCTCCGGTCCGCCAATCACATTCCCACGGTCACCTCTGCCTATCTCCGTTGTTGCTCATTCCCAGCTGCAACCCATTTGCGTTTTACGAATGCATATCGGATTTCTGTCGCTGTCGTGATCGTTGCTCAGCTGGTGTTTCTACGAAGATGCATATCCGCGCGTTGGACCGACGAGGAGCAGCGCAGTGCATATGCGCGGGACGTGTTTGGGCGAGGTCGAAGAATCAGTCTTTCGCCGCATACTTTTCGGCAGATCGATTACCGCACACAAACCAGCGCGACGATATCCAGTCACCTCAGAGCGGGAGAGGGGGACGGCAAAAGGCGGGTCAACGCATCGAGGTCCGCGCGACGCACGCCGGATCCAAGGGGATTCAGTCATGCACGTGTCCATCAGCTTGTTGTCGGCAGTACTCGTTATGTACCGAGATGCTTTTCCGAAGCCACGGTGGGCAGAGCAAGGCAGGACAGAGCTGACTCGGCGACTTGTATATCAAGCAAAGTTGCAACGGACACACATCGGTCAGTAACCTGCCCCGCGCTGAGCGCAGGGTTGAATGGAACTGCGCGATTTTACCAGGGCAGAACCCGCGGATCAACCCCGTCAATTACCCGTCTCTCACCCCTGTC
>JAHXHD010000277.1:0-43405 GCA_019857685.1 Papiliotrema terrestris | reverse complement strand
CGATCTTTCAACGACGCTGCGGCTTTCCGAGTCGTGCATCGAAGAGCTTGAGCTGAACCAAATGTGCAAGGTCGTCCATGCATAAAATCGCCTAGATACACATGACCCGCTATGACTTCTTCCAGGTTCTATGTTATCGATCTATCGGCGACGCTCACGCCGCTGTTGATTTCGTCTCCTCCGCGCTCTTGCCACTCTCATCCCTTGCTTTCTCCCCTCCCTCAGCTCCGGTCGCGGCAGCCGAGGGCGCAGACGCAAGCGCCGGAACACTCTGGGCGGGCGGCATCGCCTCCCTCACGAAGCCCGGCAAGACCCGCTCGATCCCGCCCACGCTCCTCTCCCACAGCTCCTTCTGCTCGTTCGAGCGCGTATCGGGTCCGCCGTTGATCGCGTCCATCGAAGGCGGCATGAGCAGCCCGCTCGAGTGCATGACCAGCACGACGTTCTTGAGGCTCTCGCCCGCCTCGTTCTGCCGTCAGCGTCCCGCTCAACTGTACGATGCCCTCGGCCCCTGGCCCAGGGCGCATACTCACCAGCATCTCCCGCTCGCCTCGCATGAACCGCTCCAGCTTCTCCAACACCCTGACGAAAACGCTTTCTACCTGAGAGTTCGTCCCTGACGTCGCCTCGGTGTCGTTCTGCGCCGCCGGTGCCGCATTGGGATCCACGAGCCGAACAACGTACTGCAAGAACACCTTACACAGCAGCGTAGCCGCGCGGAGGCGGGTCTCGCCGAATCCTCCAGGGTCGCGCTCGTACACTTGCGGCTTGAGCAGCTCTTCCAGCACCGGGAAGAGTACCCGGTCGAACACGATTGGCAATATAGACGGCAGCTGGCTGGATGCTGGTGTTGACTTGCTTCTCGTGGGCGACGAAGCGGCGAGAGGAGCTGACGAATCGTCGAGAAGCTGCGGGGAGAGAAGGAGTCGCTGAAGATGGATGATTGCTCTCTGGCGGATCTCGCGGTGCGTGTTGACGCATTGTTTCGAGATGACCAACAAAGGTGGGAGCCAAAAAGCGTTCCAGCCTGTTCGTCAGCCTCCCTCCTAGAGGAAAATCGATGAAGACTGCTCGACGCACCCGCTTGCGGATCCAGGTCTGAGGAGGCCAGCAAACCCGGAATAACATTCCGCAGCTCATAGAGCGAGTCGAGTGCAGTCAGCCCCCGCTCAACAGTCGGCCCACTATCGTCAGCTCGCCGCGCATGTCCCAATCCAATCAAACAACTCACAGAGTAGCACTCGCGCGCCTATCCCTCCCTCTTCCAGCTGCCGCAGCCCCCGCAGCAGTCGCAAATTCATCCAGAAGTGCAACGACTCCCTCGTAGTTATCTTTCGACACTTGCAAGCCCTTCGGCTTCCCCTCATCACCAGCCGCCGCCGGCCCGCGTGCCATCTTCTGCACTATCTTCAACGTCGTTTTGCCCGCTTCGGGGTGTGCGACCGTAGCCCTGAAGAGCGCGATGATGAGACCCCACTCCGTCTGCGAGCGGACGACTTCGACGCCGTCCGGGCCGGATTGTTGGTCCAGGATCTTGGCGACGCCCGCCATGAGCTGTTCGCTTACCGCGTTGAGAACTGTTGAGGGGAGTGAACGGAGAACATCGAGGGCGAGGTAAAGCTGATCTCGGAGATCGGGCTGGGATCAGCGATGTCCTTGCCCTACCGCAGCGCCGAGATCGCGATCGACATAGCACGAAGGTGACGCTTGCACTCACGCTCTCGGAAACGATAAGGCATAACCGAAGCAAGCCGACGACCGCCCGCTCGATGAACAAGACAGAATACGACTGCGCCGAGCCGAGGACCTGCTCGAGGTACTCGAACAGGATCGGCCACGTTTCGGCGATATGCTGCTTGCCCCGGCACCCCACCGAGACCATCATCTCCAGCAAAAAGACGCAGGCCGGGTCGTAACGCAACTGCCCTTCGCGAGGCGCGAGGATCGGCGAGCCCGTCTCGCTTCTGACTTCCGTCTTGACCGCAAGACGCGCCGTCGTGCGTTGCTCAGCGAGGTGTCGGATAGCCCGAAGGGCTGGCAGAAGCGCCTCGAGCTCGAGGTTTCTGGCCTTAGTCATAGGCCTTCTGCTTCGTACTTCAGTAGCAGCGTCGATGCACTTACAGGATCTCGCCATACAGCTCTTCAAGCTTACAGCTGCCCAAGCAGTCCACGGCCACCAGCGTCCTCTCCAGGTCCTCCTCGCCCACGTCATTCACCCCACCGGCGAGCGCATCGCTGCTACCGCCATATGGGCTCAGCAGATAACTACTCAGCGTGGACAACAATCCGCCTTCCGCCCGTGCAGGCGCGGCCACCACAGGCTGCGCGACCTTCATTGGGATAGTCGTCACGCCCGCCAAGAAGTCCTCCATGACCAGCATCGGGGGCGGGAGGAGCGAGTGCGCGAACAGCGTCGTGAACATCTCGAAGATGCTCGTCCAACCCGCCCGGACCGCGCCGGCATTGCCATTGGTAATTGTGAAGAGCACGACCGTAGCCAGCTGCGATCGGTAGCTTTGGCCGAAGCGGATCGAAAGGGGCGAAACGACGAGCTTCTGCCCGTCCTTTTCGACGGTGGGAAAATTGCTCGTGTCGCTCCCGTCCTCCAACAACCCGGTCGCACCAGCCAGTGACTGTACAATCGTGTCGAACACCTCGGGCACCTCGAACTGGCTGGCGAGGTACGCGCATTGCCGGAAACCTGTGATCGCTTTCTGGATGACAAAGTCGTCGCCTGCGGACAGGGTGAACGCGTATGCGATGGCCGAAATGAGCGGTCGCCATGTCAGGCGGAACATGGCCGAGTCGAAGAGGGATGTATTGCATATGATCATAGGGCCTGCGCGTCAACTAAGGACCCTCATTGATTCGATCCGCTTACCCGACGTCCGCGAACGTTGAATGAGCGACTTCCATGCGTAGTCGAAGCCATGCTGGCCCGCATGCTCTTCAGGCAGGATGATCTCGCTCTTCTTGATCGATTCGTGGATGTTTGCCTGCCGTCAGTATTAGGGCGGGGCAAACATTGACAATCAGCATACCAGGTACTGCGGGTTGAAGTCTTTGCCGTCGTTGACACCACGCAGATTTTTGCTGTAGTCTTCAATCGTCATCCGTTTCTGTCATCAGCAAACGCTTTGCAACGCACGCATTACATACCCTGTTCTGGGGATTATGCAGATCCGTGTTGAGCATGATCACCGAATATGCCAAGACATAGACCGCATCTTGGCTGGCAATCTCGGCTGTCATCAGCCTGGGTCCGTACCCTGCCACCGCGGCACTCACGGGGACTGAACGAGAAGAAATGCTCCGCAAACGTCTCCGTGATCCTCGCAATCGGCTGTGCCTCTCCCGGTAACCTGAAAGTCTCGAGCAGTTCTCGCATTGCGTCGGCGATCGATTTCTGTCGTTAGCCTTTGGGTGCTCCGGAGTCTCAGGGTCCTGGACTAACGCCTGAAAAGTCGAACAGCCCGATGAACGCCTTCAACAGCTCCACCTGATCCGGCCGCGAGATGTACTCCCCAAGCTCCTTCTTGTCCAGCCGACCACTACCGCTCGACGCTGAGCCCTTCAAGAATTTGGCGATAGCCCTCGTCCGTCTCTTCTCGTCCGTATCGTCTTCTCCGATCGCCTTGTCCGGCGTGATAATGCCATGCTTCTCCCAAAATGCCACTCCATTCTTCGGCTTGATGTTGAACATCGCCGCGCCGGTTAGGAACAGCGACTTCGTGGACTTCCGTCTCGAGAGCTCCTCGGAGGTGGGATAGGACTGCCGTCAGCCGATCGCACCAGCCCAACGCTTGACCCACTTCGAGCCACGGCTCGTCGCCCTGTTCTGATCGCTCCGACATGCTCCCAATAAAGTCGAGCAGGATTTCCAGGCAGATGAGCTGGACATTCTCCAGACCCTCGAACGAGGTCGACCCATCCGCCTTCGCCGGGCCAGCGGGGTAGACGCCCTGACCATCAGCATTGATGCGTCAAACGACGCGACGAGAACGCACCCTGGTCAAGAACGCGACTAGGCGTTCGAAGATATCCTCGCTGTCCACATCACAGTCATAGTTGACCCAGCAGTTGACCATGAACCCACCGGCGCTCCTCCCGCCCTCCGTCGCGAGCTGCACTAGCGTGTCCAGCATCAACTCCTTCGTCTCCGCCGGAACAGGCGGCAACAGGCTCAAAGCCCTAGGCGTCGCCGCTTGAGGGGTCTCACTACCTAGCGCAGCAAGTGGGTCCTTCTCCCCCTCCGTCGCCAGCGGAGTTTCGATACGATGATGATTCGCGACGCTCGGTGAGGCAGGGCGTGAGCTCGGTTGCGCCGGGTTGAAGTTATGTATTGGCGGTGGGGCAGGGGTTTGAGGAGTGAGCCGGTCGATCAGATACGACAAGAACAGCTCGAGTTGGGGTTTGAGGTGTGGAAGGAGGGTCGAGAACAGGGTCGAAGTCGTTCGAAGGGAAGAGGCGAGCAGGGCCGGGGAGTCGGATCGTGTCAGCTGGACATGAGTCGAGATGTCAAACGGAGAGACGCAGCCGCGTAAAGCTCACCTGGAACAGGTACCTGCACCCCTCGTCCCGGACCCCCTCTCTCAACTCAGGCCACGCGCCCAGGCTCGCCCCTCCTACTTCAAGCGCCGTGTTCAGGATAGCCAGTGCCGACAACCGCATCGAGTCAGTGTGGGCCTGATCTGACGGGTTCAGTAGCGCGATGAGGACTCTGAGCAATTCCAAGACCGTCGGCAAGCCATACGGCGTGAAGATGGGGGTCGATTCTGGCCGTCAGCCTTCATAGCGCCCGACTTCCATTGCCGACTCACCATCCGTAAGATCACTCGTCTCGTCCAAGCTGGGTCGCAACTGAGGGTCGGCCTGTACGCCGGTCTGTCCGCTCGCAACGTGTATAGCGACCTCTCCGTCCTTGCTCTTGCCTCCCTTGTCCTCCTCCTCAGACGTCTTCGGCTGGTCCTCCGTGCGCGCCTGTTCGATAGACCGTTTCGCCCGCGCTTTTTCCCTATCTTCCAGCTGTTTCTGGACCTCCATGATCCGCTCCACGTCGCCCTGTTTCATCTGCCCTAGCCGGCGGAACACGGCCCGCACAATGCTCTGCACGCACACGCCAGCCGAGTTGCGCAAACCCTCCGTGAGCCGGGCGCGGGCAAGCATGCCCAATCCTACTTCCAACAGCTCGCAGACGCTCTCATCGCCCATATGGTCCAGCAGGCTCCAGTAGGCGGCGGAGCTGCTGCTTGTCGGCGCGGGGAGGGGGACCGCGAGCGTTTCAATCAATCGCAGTAGGCGGAGAAGGACCAGCTCGTCTTGCTGCGGCGACGAGCTGGGGAAGCGGCAGATTGACAACGTAGCGGTCAAATGGGCGAGAGCGACTTGCAGCGGAGTAGATAGGGCCGGAAGAGACGGAGGGGGCGTGAAGTACAACGGAAGGATGGAGAGGGTAATTGAGTGTAGCGCCGACAATGCGAGGGATGTTATCGGACCCGAAGTCAGCGGAGAGCGCACCAGCGCGAGGAAAGGAGACAATATGCTCGACGGTGGAAGGGTCGTGATGTCTGCAAGTGTCAGTCGCAGCAGGTAAGGGCAACGGTTGGCTCACCTTTGACGCCGAGCAGACTACGCTTGAGCTCGACAAAGCCCTCCATGAGGTCGCCTTCTTCGACCTCGCGAGCCCGTTTGTTCCGCAGGCCACTGCTACCGGCTTTGGCAGCAAGCGAGGGTGGCAGCGGCGCGGCCGAGGAAGCGAATGACGACGATGAAGTGGACGCCCATCGCTGGTTGCGGCGCATAGATGAGGTGAGCGACTGGATCTCCTGCAGGAGCAGCGTCGGGGGAGGGAGGTCCGTCCGCGCCATATTGTCGCGGTTGCGCCTGTGTACTGGGCGGGAAGCCAAGGGTTCAGGCAGGCGAAGAGTGTACGAGGTGGTGTGAACGTGGATGATATGGACAGGTTGGTCGTGTTATTGCTGGCCCACAGATCCACTCACCCACGCGTTGAGGGGAACGTGGCCCCGCGTGCCTAGTTTCTACGAACACCCCGCTGAATCGGCGCGCCTAAAATACATGACCTCGGGTTCTCGGCGGTCACCGCTTCGACGCGCGTGCGGGTCGTTGAACGCCGCATCATCACCTTGCACCGTACAGCAGTCATCCCTCTCATCAATCAGCTACTCCTTGCGCCCAGCTTCGCCTCTCATACACCAAAGTCGACCGATCTACGCGACCGAGGAATTTTTACTCGCTGATAGACCCGCTGATAGACTCGCTGCTTCCCACACACCAACATGGAGTGCGCATTCGGCATAGTCGGTATGTCAAACCCTCCACTTTCCCCTTTCCTCACTCCCTGTCCGATGCGTCCTAGCACATTCTGCGCCTCGGTTGTTCCCAGACGTGCGCTCATACCACAGGAAAGGACTATGTGATCCTCTGCTCGGACATGTCGGCCGGCCGGGGCATCATCAAGATGAAGTCGGACGAGAACAAGCTCAAGGCGCTGGGACCGCACTTGGCCATGGCATACAGCGGAGAGCCGGGGGACACCAACAACTTTGCCGATTACGTCGATAGGAATATGCGGCTGTACCAGATTCGGTGAGTCGAGGTTCCGGACCGGGTCTAAGGAACTACCGGCGGAACGGAGAGGGAGGCGGGGACGTGCTTCATCCAGCGTACAGCGCCCCCTCTTAGCCCTTGGACTGTAAAACACTCGGAGTACTTCCGCTCACCGCAGCAACCACAACGCCCTCCTCCCACCCTCAGCATCCGCCTGGATCCGCCGCACGCTCGCCGAGTCCATCCGGTCGCGCAAGCCCTACGCCGTCAACCTCCTGCTGGGCGGGTACGACACGACCACGGGCCTGCCGCACCTGTACTGGCTTGATTACCTGGGCACGAAAGCCACGCTGCAGTACGGTGCACACGGCGCGGGGATGTACGTTGCGCTCAGTTTGATGGATAAATGGTGGTACGAGGGTATGGACAAGAAGGCGGGCGTGGACTTGCTGAATAGGTGTATCGACGAGGTGCAGAATCGTGAGTCTGACGTGCAAAGGACCGCAACATCATGTCGCGACACGGCGAGGGCCTGAGGACTGGCATACGCAGGGTCATACCTCGATACCGAACCTCACCTTGATCCGGGTCCTGGCTCGGACACAACGGGCAATCTGACCTTTCGTTCACACTGCTGACATGCAGGAATGGTGATCAAGTTCGACTTCAACTGCATTCTAATCGACAAGAACGGGATCCACAACATCGACCTCGCCAGCGCTGACCCGCTCAGTGCGGTCAACCAGCCAGAATCCGCTGTGGACGCGCCGAATCCGCCAGTCGAGGTCGGCGCATAGGAGAGCTTGGGTATCGGCGGAACAAAGGGGCGGGAAAGTGAGGTGATAGGCATTTCGACCTGACTGAGAAGCGGGAAAGACGCATTAGACTCCCTGATGTATATGCAGCAATGACGATTCAATGTGGACTCAGGCCTGACATGTTCACATCTGTCGCGCTACTTTGCGGAACAGCAAACACGCGTGCGCAATGATTTCATTCCTGTAGCCTAGATAACCCAAAGCCTCGTCAAGTAGTCTATGTTCTTCCTCCTCCTGATCCACCTAACCCTGTCAGCGGAGTCGCCCGTAGCCGACCCCGTGCAGAATATCGCCCCAGTGCTAGCCCCCTGGCTTCGAACTCGCCCCTTCACGTCGTGCAAACCGCCCAAGTGCTATGGCGCCCTTTTCGGCGCTCGTAATTCGGCCCGTGCCTCTACGTGGCAAAGCTATCGTCAGCACCGAAGGTCTCTTCCTCCTTCTCTTCGCTCACACTCCGAGAATCTTGAAAGGCGGCGTGGTCTCTCCTTCTTTCCCAAGCAACGTGCATTCGACCTGCGAATCAGCTTCGGCTTCGTGCCTGCTCACGCAGCTCACGTAGTGCGATCCTGCCGCTACCCGATCGTTGATCAGCGTCAAGCTGCCGTCATTTCCATGCCCATTAGGATGCTTGATCGCCAAAGAACTCACGTGGGCGTGGCATAGCCGACGCCAGCCGTGCCCGTCAACTCGACCGCGTTGGCAAAATCGTCGTCGACCCAGCAGGCCGCGCGTCCCAGCGGGTCCTCTTCCGGGTTCCTGGGAGTTAGCGATGCGTTTCCCTTCTCATTTTTGCCTCCCTATCCCATGGCCGGGTCGGATCCCCCTCCTGGCCCCGTCTGAGTAGCCCGGTATGCACCAAGTCTTTCGCCCACGGGGACTCACTGGAGGTAGTAGATAGCGACGTCTCCGGCGCTCAGCTCGATCGGGACGCGTATGCGGCTTCCGGCCTTCTCGGAGTACCAGTAGTGCTTTTCCTCCTTGCCTGCGGTCTTGGCGGGATGATGAGCGGCCCATCCGGCCCCGAAGAAATGGTTTGGGGGAAGGGGGTTGGTCAGGTCGTGAGCGCTTGTGCAGAACGGCTTGACCTCCCTGAAGCGGAGGATATCGCTCGGCTTGTCAAGCAAGAACGCCTGCGGGACTTTGGTCGTCCGCTGCACCGCGGCCAGGCCCCCTCCTTGGGACTCGAGGTCTTCCGCTGATTCTTCCGCGTCCTCCGAGGCTACCGCGAGAGGTTGGTCGGGCGACGAGTTGATCATGTACGGCACGTCGAACGCGTGGCCCATCGTCGCAGCCCATCCGGCGCAGATCTGCGACTGGAAGTACGAGATGAGGACGTCGGCGATGAGCTCGTGGCCGGCCGCGTTGGCGAGGACGGGATCGGTGTAGAAGGTCGAGCGGGACTCTTCAGGGTTGGTGAGGTACTCGTTGTACAGCACGCCTTTGACGCTGGGATGAGCATATTGTTTGGCCAGACACAAGGCGACTGCGAGGTAACAGATGACAGGGGGCCAAAGCACATCCGACAAGACATATTGGAATGCACGCGGCCAAGATGATAGGCCAAACAGCCCCGAGAACGTTCTGAGGACTCAGGATGAGGCAAAACTCACCTGATGTGCGGAACGTCGTAGAACTGCGCAACGACCGTGTGCAACAGCTCGGGGCCAGCGAAGCCATTCTGGATCTGCACCTGCGGCGCAAAGTGACCCAGCACGACCACGGCAGGGTGATCCGGTCGGATGAGCAGCGACCGCACGAGCAGCTCAAAGTGGTTGAGCCATTGCGGGTCACTGAGATCAGCTCCACGAAATTGCAAATCTGGCCCTGTAGACTCACTTGGGATCCGAGGCGTCAAACTCCAAGATGATCAGGTCGGTTTGGTCCGGCAAGTGGTGCATTGAGCAGTAGGCAAAGTACGCCGAGTCGGTCTGCCTCTGCGCGCCGTTGGTCAATTCCGAGCTTGGGTGCGGGAAGATCGAGTTCCACCACTGGAAGAACCGCGCGGGGTAACATGTGCCCGAGATGGGGTCGTCGCCCGCGCCGTGGCATGCGGATACTGCGGTCAGTACTGGATCGACGCCCCGACTACCCCGCGGAGGGGACAACGACGATGGACGGAGGGGAGCGTTGCGACTCACCAGACCCGCCAAGCACGCTGATAGTGATCGGCTGCCCCGCCATCGCCTTCTGAATGACCTTCTGCACCCGTGCGCCTGAACCCATGTGTAGCCGACTCTTGAGCAGTCCCCATTGGCCTCGTCGCTCAGCGATCTCATCTCCCGGGCCAAAGACTGGACAGAACTCGAACGGCGCGGGGTCACTGGCCGAGGCGTTAAGGTAGTCCAGGGGCGAAAGGAGCTGTTTCCTCGAGTAGAGCGAGACGGGCTCGGATGTTGCTGCGGTCAACTCGGGCGCTCCAAGTCGATAATGGGTGCCGTGGAGATACAGATTGCAGGCTGGGATACAGGTGGATAGCTGAATGGGGATCACTCACTAACGAGCAGGCGCGAGAGGGTGAAGAGCGCCAGGCATGCTCCGACGGCATACCATATCCGGTTCGGGATGGCTGGGCGTGAGCGACGGCACGAACAGAGTCTAGCTGGTGCACCAGTATGTTTGCTCACCTGACAGCAGACCCTGCCTCCTCGCCTTCGGGTCATCCTCCTTGAGCTTCACTTCGCGGAGCATGGCGTTGTCGTTGATGCGCAAAATAGCCTACTGCCAATTCTCAATCTTCCCCAAGAAGCGTCGACGCGACACTGGCGGTATTTCCCGAGGGGTAAGAGCTCTCTGTCGGCAGGCCTCCGCGTTAGTCGATAGTGTCCTTGATAGTGCCGTGTATGGAGTATGCTTGAGGCCACCAGCTATCTATACACCCACGAGATCTGCGTGTGACTCGCGGTCCAGCCAGCCAGCCATGGCTGCCAGCGGGTTTGATTCCGTCGACGCGTCTGGCAGCTCCATTACGCGTTTCCACTCTTCTCGCTCATGAGCGACACTGATCCACATCACCCACACTATGGCACTCCCCAAAACGCTCGAACCGAGTCTGACGCCGGACGAGCTGACGTTCTTGGCCGAAGATGAGCACATCCAGGTCGTTCCTCTCTTCAGCATGGGCAAGATCCGGCTGCTATCGGTGAGCTCCTTCCGTCCAGCTCGTTACGTTACTTGTCATGATACCCTCTCGACAGACAGACGAGGTGGTTTACTCATGTCAGGGCATCTATGGTCCATTTCAGCCCCCATCAGCCTGCTCTGTTCCACTATGGCTCGGCTTGAGCTTGAAACGGAAACGCAAATGCAGGATAGTCACGCCGGAGTGGCTGACAGTGGGTAAGTCGAGCGTCCGAGCCGTGGTTCAGCCTGGCTGCTGCAAAGGGACTGACGATCTGCGTCGACTATGCTTACGTCAGAACGCCTGCAAGCACTGCTGAAGGACGAGAAGGAAACGCCTGAAGGGTTCATACGCCTGCCGAGGAGGTTCATCGAGATCTCCAAGGTCCTTCTCGACCTGTGAGCCACGCGTCGGTACTCCTCTAACGCCTTCTAACGCGGCAGCGCGTCAGATGACATCGCTTCACCCGCCATGCTCCGATCGTTGCTCAAGGATATACGGGAAGTTCGGCAAGCGAAGATCCGGATGGGACTGCAATCTGAGGGGGTCATGCAGGGGTCGTATTTGCAGGTGCGTCGTTCGACACCAGGCGTGGGTGGAGTCTGGCGCTGACGACAGGTGACGAATCTGACGCCAATAGAGCTCGTTGAGATCAAGCCGTTCTTGGTCAAAGCGATGGGAATCGTGCAGGGCTTGGAACCGCGTAAAGCCGAGGATGACGAGGACGGGATGGACGACAGTCAGTGATGGGGACACGAGGGAAGTACCAAAGAATCGTTGTACATGGGCTCTGATTGTATCTCTAGGTGAGTGCTGCTTCGCTATTCGAGTTTCTCCCGCGGAGCTTATGCGCAGTCGGCTGTTGCCCGAAACCCGATATCCTGCACATGTATACCCGTCGCGCCTGCTGTCAAAAAGCCTTTAAAGCCGCAGATCATGATTCCCATTCCTTTGTGACCATCCTTGCCTGGATGCCATACGGTCCTTCGAGGATCACATAATCGAATCACAGCGCATCGCAACCACAAAGGAGTGGGAGGTCTGCCTAGCTCGTTACGAGAGAGGGTGTCAGTCAAGCATCTGACGCAATCTCAGACCAAGTTCTCTTGCCAAGAGCCTACTCAAACCCTGGCATCAAGCATGATCTTCCTCACCGCATTGCTCCGCGTCCTCGGCACTGCGTCCGCTTGGCTCCGCCCTGATACTTTCTCTCAACAGGCTATTACCTACCTCACCTTCCAATCCCCGCCCCGTGCGAATTCATGGGGCGATCTGCCGCCTGGCTTGGACCTGCTGGACACATCTATCGGCGAGATCACAGCTTTGCTTGATGCAGGAAACCTGACTAGTGAGACGTTAGTCGCAGCATACTTGCGTGAGTCGACTGGCCACACTCCGGACTCGGCGCGGCGAACGCAGCAAAGCAGCGACAAGTCACTGACCCTAGAAAACATCGAGGCCGACAATCACCAAGGACTGCATCTCCGTGCGGCCATCGACGTTGCACACCGTGAGCAAGGTGACCTCATCACTGGCTGTCAAGTCATGCGGTGCATGTTTACCAACTCTCAGTGCTGGAGATTGCGAGGAGGCTCGACGACGAGCGGAAAGATGGTCGGGTCCGCTCAAGACTACACGGCGTGCCTGTGCTGGTCAAGTGAGTCATCTATCTTCCCACAGATTCAATGCGATTGTGCTGAACGGCCAGGGACGCATTCAGCACGCATAAAGAGCTCGGCATGCGCACTACTGCGGGCTCCTTTGCCTTTCGTGCGTTATCTGCCACGTCCCGCAACCAGGAGCGCCGTTGGTGATTGGCATTCCATTGACTGACAACGTAGGGGATGTATACGCCAATGAGGACGCTTTCGCCGTGGCACGCTTACGTGAAGCGGGAGCCATAGGTATGTTTTGTTTCCGGCTTCGAGCCTGCGGTGCACTTGCGGCGTCGATTGCACTGATGTCAGTCATCGCCAAGACCAACATGAACGAGCTCTCAGGCTTCAAGTCCCCGTTCCAGAATTTTCCGCAACGGGCTCACCCTGCACTTCATTCTGAGTACTTGTTCGACTCGCTTCCGTCCTCCATTGACAACGCCTCGCTACTCGATCACTCGGGCAGGGGTGTCACCAACGGCTGGTCGGCTGTTGGCGGCCAAACGTCGTCGGCATATGTTTTTGGTGGTTTCGAGAAAGGGGGTGACCCGCTGGGCAGTAGCAGTGGGAGTGCGGTCGGGTTGAGTGCTGGATGGGGCGTGTTCGCCCTTGGAACCGATACCACTGGCAGTACCGTGAGTGGACGTGCTTGGGGCACCTGTAGCGAGTCGCAAGCAGCCTGCAGCTCGGTCTCAAGTGCCAACTGATGGGGTTCGCATACTGATCCGTTAAGGTCGGTCCCGCGGGGAGAGCCGCCCTTTTTGGCATCCGGACTACCCCCGGTCTGCTCTCACGTTCGGGCGTCGTCCCTGTCTCGTAAACGCAGAGTGTTCGAGCCAATCTCAGGGCAGGTCCGACTTTGACACCCCTGGCGTCATTAGCTTCACCGCGGTCGACCTCGCCATCGTCCTCGAAGTGGCGGCACACCATGATGAGCACGATCCCAAGTGTGCGTTTCGCTTTGCGCGCCAAGTCAAACCTTGTCCCGGCGTTGTTTCGCGCTGTGAGGCATTGACTATGTGTGATTCCCTCGAGTCAGTGCTGACATTCAGCTCCTCATGGTCGCACACCGAGATATACCGCACACAGCATTGATCCCCCACCGCTTCACACCTATACTTTCGGGATACCAACAGATTTCCTCCCCGACCCTGAGTCGTTCTTGCCGCAGTTCAACTCGGCGCACCTCCCTCGTCATCCTCTGCCTGGCTCCTGCCCCGGCACGGTCCTCAAGAAAACCCACGCATTCATCGACAAGCTAGTGGAGGACGGGGTGCCTATCATGAGGGGCACTAACATGAATCTTACGGATGCGGACTACTCGCGAGCGAGACGTTTGCTCGACAACAAACTGGCCTGCGACTTCAGGGGATCCTTCGACACATTTGCGCCTGGATTCGGGAAACAGGTGCGGAGCGTTGAGGATCTCGTCAACTACAACGACCTTCATGCGGTATGTGGTGATCAGACTTCTCCCGAATTCACGTCGAGCTCCGGATGAGAGCTTACAGGCAGGACGTCGAGATGCCTCCCGGGGAATGCTGTCAAGAGGACGTAGTGCGAGCCCTGGCCTCCGACCCGCTTTCGGCAAGTTGTAACGAAACCGCCGCCCAGCTGGACCGTATCGCCCGGCAGGACGGACTAGACTTTGTCTTTGAGACGCACGGCATCGATGCTCTCCTGGTAAGCATGGAGGTGGGATACATGGGGATGTACGTTGGTGCAGCGGGTTATCCAGCGGTACGTCGATCCCAAACCAAGCGTCTGCACCACCCCGTCCCACTGGATTCGAAGGCTCCAAGATTTCATTGGGCAGTTAACGCCTTAGGGGATCGTGCCATTTGAAACATGCGACAACGGCCTTCCGTTCGGGATCATGGTGGTTGTGCCTCCCTGGCAGGAGCGTCGCCTGCTATCTATCATGTAGGTCCCGTTCCCTTTACACACACTGCGTCCTCTTTCCCAATACGATGCTGGACTACGATCGCTGGGGGACAAGTGGATGACAGTACAGGGCTTCCCTCGAGGCGTACATGCCAAAGCGAAAGCTTCCTCAACCGGTCATTGACGCCCGCAAGGCAAGAAGCACCAGGGCCGCTTGAAGACCCGTCCGGCGCAAACATAGTCTCTTTCGGGATGCGACTGAGGGACATCCTCGCCATATGCCAATTGAGTGGACATTGAGACAGCTTGATTGTACACTTCCTTTCTCAGATAGGTCCTTTGTACTCCATGATGCTCGGGCCTTCATGCTTTCAGCAACGGACACCGTCTTCGCGAACGCTTACTTCATAGACCGCCCCGCTCTCTTTGCCGTATATGCTGCTATCGAACCTCGTTTTCCTCTTGACCGAGATTATCTTTGCCATTACGTGCCATTGTTAAGAAGTACTGGCTTAAAGCTCACAACACGCGTTCAAGGGTCCATCATCGAGCAATCTCTCTACTGTGGATTCTAAGCCGGAGAATGTGCCAGACCTCACTCGGACCTCCTTCACAGCGCTGCAGAAAGGCCTAGTGGACCGGTCGCTCTCTTCTGATTTCACCTCTCCTCCCGGTCACCGACTCACCTCTCCCGGATCCGGAACAGTCAGCGAGGAGCTTCTTCCCGTCACGGAGGAAGCGTTCCGCCAACTGAAGGCGGCGGGAGAACGCTTACAAGACGTGTACATGAATCTCTCCATGTCCGATATCGAGTCCGTCCTAAGGCTCTCAGCCAGGAAGTCACATTCAACTTCAAAGAGGATTCGCCCCCGGTCGTGCGTGAGTTGAACGGATCCGTGCGGTCTCCCGAGGAGCTCATTCGGTTTAACGAGGAGAACGAGGCTGAATCGGGGCCGCCAGGGAAACACGGCCAAGATCACTTGATCCGCGCATCCAACGCGCCTGGCCGCTCTTCGGCCAAGTACAAGCGCACGGCGGAGATTCTTGACGAGCTTACCCAACGCCGGGGCCTGGGGGATCTGTTCTCGACTCACAAGATAGACGCGCTGGATCTCAGGCTCCAGGTTGAGTATCCGGCTCTGTGGACAGCCTCGGCTGGGTTCCCCTCGGTGGGTAGCGCTCCGGGTATGGTTCTGTGAGCAAGTCTTAGCGGCACATGTCGTGGCACGTACATCGCTTCTGCACTCCCGACTCTCACTCACCTCAGGCCACGGTGCCCCTCGGAAATTACAGGAACGACCTGCCTTTCGGACTGATGTTCATTGCTCCGCCTTGGAGAGAGGGTGTCCTCAAAAGCATTATGTGAATGGCACTGCACCACTCGACCAAGCGCATCTGGCCATATGCTCTCCGGCGACGCTCGGCACTCAGGGGGACGCTTCATTGTGGTTTGATGCGCTAGTCTCACCAGGTCAGCCTGTGAAGCCAACAGACTTCCTCCGCGCCGCCTGATTCCATCCGAGTGGTAGGTAACCATTAGTGTGTGATGACCAGCATCAATATACCAAGCATCCGTATGGGATATCATTCAATGGCATCATTGACATATCTAAATCTTGCGTGCATGAAAATCCAGCTCCACTCATCTCGTCTATCATACACACCAACGGGTAGTTTATGCAGCACGCGGTCACGGGCAATCAGGTGAAGGATGGATTCAAAAGGCGAGACACGTAATAGAGGCATGCGAATAGGATAGCGAGTCAGGGTCGTCGGTGTTATACATATGTCGTGCGGGCGGTATCGGACAATCGATCTACTTCTTGAAGGGAGGTCGTGTGGCGCAGAGTGGGCGGAGTCGTAAGTTGCCGAGTCTACATCAGGACACAGCCATTGCCGGACTTCTTGGCCTTGCCAGCTCGACGGTTCGGGTTGACTGCGATCAGAGCTCGCCTCAAAAGGCAGGTCCGCGCCACTTACGGACGGTGCGGATGGCCTCGTCAAAGACTGTCTTCAGACCCTTTTGCGTCAAAGCCGAGCACTCCAAATACTGTCGGTCAGCTTGTGTAGCGGCCCGGCAGAAGGTTCTCACCTTGGCAGCCTTGATGTCGTTGGCCATGGCCGATCCCTGCTGATCAGCTTATACGCTCCGGCATCAGCACCATGTGCTGGCCAACTGTCGCGCCGACAGGAGTGACGTACCTGAGAGTAGCCGATCGGCGCCTGTCTCCTTTCTCGTAGCTTGTCCAGCTGGTTCGGGTCATCTCGAAGGTCGAGCTTGGTTCCGACGAGGATGATGGGAGTTCCTGGCGCTGCGGGTCAGCATGAACTCCGCGAGCCCGGTCCCTCTGGAGCGTGCGTGTGCCCGGCTGTTCCTTTGCGCCGCCAACATCCCACGCGAGATTTTGCGAGACCTTCAACAATCTGGTCGGAGAACACATGCGGGCTTGCCGGCATTGCAGGGGCGTATGCAGGAAGGAACAAGGAGCAGAGGCACTGACAGTGATGTTGGATCTCAGGCCACCACTGCCATCAGTGCTTGCCAATGAAGGACAGTGAGCGTCTTGACGTACCTTGGTTCGGATGTTCTCGAACGAGGGCGGGGAGACAACCGAGAAGCACAGCAGGAATACGTCGGTCTGGGGGTAACTAAGCGGTCGCAGTCGGCTGCATTGTCAGCGGGATCTCATACACCCATCCGGTCGCCAGCTGTCCCATACAGGACACCATGGCCCAGTACAGCTCTGCCCACTTCCGACACCAGTGTTCGGGCACGACACAAGGAACGATGAATGGGAAACAAGGTGCTCAGCGTCGGCTCAGACTCACTCGTAATCCTCTTGACCAGCCGTATCCCACAATCCCAGCGACACAGTCATGCCATCCACCGACACCTGCGACGAGTAGTTGTCGAACACCGTCGGCACATATTCCCCGGGGAATGCGTTGGTCGTGTACGAGATCAAGAGACAGGTCTGTGGGGTTAGCGCGCTCATTGCTGGGAGGTGAAAGGTGTGAGGTTGAGCGGTGAATGCAACGCAGGCACAAGGGTGTAGGTGACAATCGATGAACAGGTCGATTCACCTTTCCAACAGCACCATCCCCAACAACGACACCTGTTAGATTGGACGAATTGTGGCGCAATCCGCGAAGGGGTAGGTGGGCGAGCAAGCAGTATGACGATATGGCGAGGTGGGTGGATAAGGACATGTGGTCAGCTTACAGACTCGAACCGGTCAAGCGTGGAGCGTTGCTCCGCACCATAGAGGACAACGACGGACTCACACTTGATATTACGGGTCGCAGCCATGGTGAGCGCGAGAAAAGGTGGAGTTGATGGCGATGTGCTGATAATGGTCAGTGTATTGCCTCAAACCAAGCGACGATCGGGTGCGCCGGCGATATCGACAGGCAGACAAGGCAGCTGTTTTCGCAGCACTCATGACATGCCATGTCCCGAGCACGGTGTGAGGGCTGGAGGAGCAGGAGTCCGCCCCCCAGTCACAGGCGGCGCATGCGTGTGTCGGAGCGGGACATACCGTTGAAGGGTTTGATGTCACGCGTGCGGGCTGGGTATATGTCGTCTGTCGCAGGCGGATGATGAGCAATGGACCGTCTGCTGTTCTGGTGCAGTGCGCGGATGTGCTTGCGTGTCAAGGGGAAGGAGATGATGCAAAGCAAAGCGAGAGCGGGTCGACGATCAAAGGTGTCCAAAGCGGTGATGGTGGTTTCTTGAGCGCTGCCCCGGTCGACGGTTGACGCGCGCGTGTAACCAAAACGAGCAAGAGCACGAAATGTGAAACCGTCGTCGTCTTGCTCAATGTGGCAATGTGGCGCAGTATCACCTCGTCGCGCGATGTTTCCTTTGTTCTCGCGCGTTCCGGAGGCGCTTCATGGTTGGGGCTGCGACAAGATGTCGAAGTCGTTCATGATCCCATCCTGTGGTCAAGTCTCAGACCCTTGTGGGACGCCAGCTTGCGCCAAAGGTTGTTGCGCTATGGATCTACCGGTCTCTCCCAGTATCTGTGGGGTGGCGATGATGCCCCAACGCGGACGGTCAAGGCATAGAGCAGTGGTGACTGCGATCTGGGCCGGTGGTGTAAGGGTGATGCGTTACAAAAAAGGGTCATGGGACCCACAGTACGACATGTCCGTCTTGTGAAGCGGTGAGGTGGCCCTAAGCCAGCTCGCCTTCGGGAGGCGAGACCTCATATGGCTCCACATCCAGCCCCACTCTCGTGACTCAAGGAGCTAAAAGGCTCCTCTCAGAGCTTTTATCACCTACCTGCTTCTTGAATGGCAATATGAGACCAAGCGAGCAGAAGAAGCGAAGGGTGGCTCTGAGAGCATCTCCACCCTCCAAGGACAGCGCTCCAAGGTACAATGGACGCGGACCGAGTATGGTCTGCATGGTCCAGTGACTTGTGGGAAGAGACAAGCTGGCACTGGCAAGGCTTGTACGCTAAGCGTCCCACAGATCATCATCAGTTTTCTCAATTGTGAAGCGCAAGCGTTTACAGCAGGCGACCCCTCTCATACCTTCGGCGAAGCACCAGTAAAGTTCTGACCGTGTGTCTACGGTATTCAACAGAATGCCCGTCGCTACAACGAATACGGCAGCCGGCACAGCTGACGGACATCGCCTCCTCGTGTTCCCTGCATCTCACACAGGCTATGCGACGTTCGTACGATTCGTCGACGATTGTTTCCCCAGTCATAGGCCAAGTTTGCATCATCAGACGGCGGGGTCGGTGACGGCCACAAGTCAACCCGCCTCCACTTCACCGGAGTGTGACCAGCCAGGCTGTCTCCTCCTTCGCTCGATACCTCATACGACTGACTGGAACAACCCCAACCGCACTCGAACGGTGGTCACCATCAGCGCGCCCCCCGCCTCGACCGGGCAAGCGGCTCGTCCAGACGACGACTCTGTGGGCGCGGCAGAGACTTAAACACACAGCCTACTTTATTTGTCACTCGTGAATCATGACACTCCACCCCCTGATCAACCGGACGTTTCCCTCCAGCAACGTACGAGGGCAGTAACCAATGACCTGCTGAACAGAGCCACCGCAAGGTCCATCGTTGCAAGACTCGCAAAGGCTCGACCCCGAGCGGAGACACACGCTTCGCAACAGACTAGACCCTCACTTGAGTTCAGCGATTCGGAACTCTACACGCACACCACCCCATATAGAGGACATCCGTCGTCTGATGGCAAGACGTTTCCAGAGCCTTATCATGGATACGGATCTGGAGGCTATCGTGCAACAATACTCGAGATTCTATTCCGACCGCACCGAGATGCCTCAAAGCGAGGAGGCTGTTGGCGTGATCATGCTGACTGGAGGCGCATGGACAGCCCACGTTGACGGGATTATGGACTTATCGTTCAGAGCTCTCACACGTGACTGACTACATCGAAAGCTAAGGGCATTAGGCCAACAGAATTGGTTCTCCTCCCAGAACTATTTTTTGTTTGCCGATAAATACTCAGATCGAGGTGTTTACTGGCATGCATATGTAACTGTTACCAAAGGAGATGGTCGATGCTTACTACTGTGTACGACGATGTCCGACTCGAGCTTTTGACACTGCGGCGGCTGTGCACCCAGGCTCCTTCGCACATGCGAGGGAGGACACAGTGGACACGGCGCGGGGAACACGAAGAAGACCGCTCTGCGCTCCACTACTTTGTAGGACAAAGGAGGAGTCCGACTTCACGGAGCCTTGCTGCGCCACGGCGTCACGAAACGCCGGACATGGGTACCAAGTAGCGCCACACGACACCTGCACTCAGGCAAATACTGAGCGCGTCATACGGCTTCTACGTTGTACAAAGGGGGACAAAGTATCTCATTAAATGAGCTCACTTAGAGCGTGGGCGCCCTCTCACATAGCTGGCCCTTGGTCAAAGAGGACACGGGTGGTCAGCCGCAATTGGTTTGACTTCTCGCCATCATCTGCAGGATATCAAACTCGATTACCACTCGCGATCGCCCTTTTTCGCCTCACCATGTCAGCAGTCAACCACGCAATCATGGCTGCCCACGTCGCTTTTGCCAACGCCGCCTTCAGTGGCACATTAAGCTTCACTGCAGGGGACGGCACTCGTCTGACCTTCTTCCTTCCCACAGCTCGCGGAAGAGCCAGCTTTGAAGACGCGGTTGCTCGTTGGTTTCCGAGCCACAGCCCGACCTCCCACCGAGTCACACACTCCCCGTCACCCAACGAATCGTCATATCCCGCGGGGACCTCGCTTCCCGCTGATGCGTGTGAGGAACTCGCTTGCCGACTGCTGCATTCCGTGCCAGGCATGAGTACGGAGGATTGGGCCAAGAAGGCTCGAACGGCCGTCGTTGTCCGCTCGGGTCCTATGGCTTCATCGCCTTCGGAGCAAACAGCTCAACCAGTTGCCGAGGAACCGCAGTCCGGACCGACCCATCAGATGTTTTACTTGACCATGGCCAAGCACAGGGAAAAACCGGAGAAAGGTGGGGTTCAGGTGCGACCCCGCATGATCAGCGTGAATACACCACTCTCGCAATTCCTTGGCAGGGATGGCATTGCCTCCATCAGCGCCACCCTTTCCAGCGGATGGTTTCGTTCCGAGACAGCTCCCGAGAGTGCCGTGGCTGGAGAACCCTGTGTTGACATGCGTGAGTACGAGTTATTCGCCTACGAGCCCTACAGCGACTACAACAGGGCTGAGAACTTCGTGAAATGCCTCGGAACGCTTCGCGAAACTCTGACAGGGCGACTGTGGAGTGCCAGGGAATCGTCGGCTGCGATAGACAATCATCTGTTTCAGATCCGGTTGGACACAGAGAAAGTCTGCAGCCCCGTCCGAAAACCAGTCGCCTGGTACGCGAGACCAGCAGGTAGCCCTACGGATACGAAAGTCGACATTACGGACAAGACTGACGACATGAGCTTGCTCGAACAGGCGTTGACGACGTTCACCGGCGCTGAATGGCCAGCTTAGCGATACGAAGGCACTGATCTCCAGCTTCCTGTAGGTATGCATGCATTAGACTCCAGCTCAGCGATTTAGATCGAACCCAAGGGGTGTTCCTTGTCTTCAAGTCTCATCTGACGATGAAGCGTACACGTAAAGCAGATGACTATCTGACGGAAGCAGTCCTCCGCCCCGACTACGGATCAAAACTGACTGCCAGTGGCAATCTTCCTGCGAAGTTGGGTTGGATGTGCAACAGGGTCGAAAGCACGGTGGTCGTTGTCACGACCCTATCGCGACCCTAGGGACTACGGAAAGAACCTTGTCTAGTACGGATGGGAAATGGCTGGCTGCTCAGGGAAACTCGCAGCCAACGGACGCATAAACCAGAGGACTATATATACAAACCTATCAAGTACCGTCAACGACAAGGTATGAATATCTTGTGAATATCATTAGTTCTATCGCCTACGGACTCCCTAGCAACTTGCTTAGTTTCGACCTTACTCGTCACAGTCGTTGTCGCTCCACTTTTGAGCCTTCGAGCACTGATTATGCTCCGAGTAGATCGGACTAAGACTTCGACAAGTAGCCGTCCAGCCTGACGATGTCGAGGACAGGGTATGCGATCTCGCAACTTCCGAGCTCCAAAGCCAGAAGGCTAAGGACCCTGTCGGAAGGACATCCAGTGGCTGAGGCCTTCTGTCAGCCAGCTGACGTCGATAGCACTGCTCCTCAGGCAGTGTTTTTGCTTTCAGGACATGGTTTGTGGAGTGGAAGGCTCAGCCTTCTCGACCCTCCACCATAAGGGTTTCGCGTGCTTGTTGTGCTCCAAGCAGACGACACTTGGACTTCGAGAACTTCGAATGTATGGGCTGACCTGCTCGACGGCAGGCTATATATCTCGTGTAGTCCAGCAGTCTGACTATACAAGTTGTCTTTGGCTTTACAACTGGTTCCAGTGGTCTGCTTCCTTCCCCAAAGCATGCCCAGAAGCAATGACTCCTCCGCGGCCACGCCATCCGTCATCTCAAAAGATGGCAGTCGTCTCTACGTTTTTGATGCGAGTCCCTCCGGCTGGACTCGGTTCACCGAGCTGGTCAAGGAGATCTACCCGGAACATAATCAAAATCGCACGTATCTCAGAGCAGGTCAAGCAGATCAGACGATGACCCCGGCGTTTCCCAACATTGCCGTCGGCCCGGATGTCAAATATCGCATGAGCTGCCCGTGACATCAAGTTGGAACAACCCCAACCGTCGTCGCCTGGCTATCGTGGTCAGTGTTGCGCCCACGGACTCGCCTCACCCAAGCGGCTACTCGCATCGCCTGCTGTACATGTCGCTTACCCCCTGCGGAGCGGAATTCGACATTACCGAGGACGAGAGATGTGTTGTCGCGCCAGCACGCACCGGCCACGGAGCGGCGGAGCTTCCGGGGGACGCCCAGGTCCCGTCACTGAGTTTGAGTTTCTCCAGTGGTCGTTTCCGACCCGAGACCCCGAATGAGCGAGCATCTAATGTCCCAGCGCTACAGATGAGCCAAACAGAGATCCTCTCGTACGAGAATTTGGAAGGTGCCATCGGTGCCGTCAGTGTCCTTGCCATGCGCTGTGTGGTCGAAGCAGAATGGAACGAGGAGTTGTCCGAGATCAACGAGGATTTACTGAACATGTGCGAGGTGTTCGGAACCCCCGGAGAGGTTGAGAGAAGCTTCCAAAGCATCGTCAACAACCAGAGCTTGTCAAACAACCACAAGGTCATCGAGTTGCTGACGCAGGCTCTCAAAGGCTCCGATGATGAGGCTTGATTCGTTCGATGGAGGCTGCCGTGGTGTCTGTACCGTGTTTGAAATTATGCATCATTCGTTGAACTCACATTTCCCCTCTCTGCTTGGCATTGATCATGCCAAGGCCCTCAAGTCCTCCCCGCCCAGTTCGTCGCCCACTAAAATCGCCGCGCACTGCCCCTGCGCGACACTGACGTTCATATTTGCCGCGAAGCTGCCGACGTTGCCGGCCCAGCACAGCCCAGGCGTGGGCGTAGTCGGATCGTCGCCCATTCTGGGCGGTAACACTTTCGGTGTCATGACCTCGCTGGGCTCCGGCACGGCGATCGTGCCAGTCCGCGCAAGCTCCGCGCCCAGCAGGTCCTTCGTGAGCCAGGGTGCCGCGTCTGGGTTGGGTGTCCACGACTCGGGCAGCACAGCGATGTGACCGAGGGGCAACATGGTTCGGTCTGTCTCGAAATGGACCAGGAGGCCGTTCGGCGTTTCCTCGACCGAGGCGAGCTTATCTGCGATGATCCCGTAGTTTCGTTTTCGTATCGCCGGCAGAAACTCCTTCAACCCGGTCCTGTCGAGATCGGCGGGCGAGTCGATGTCGAGGCCGTTTGTGAGGAAGTACAGCGCCGGATGACCGAGGGATGGCCAGAGCTTGAGGGCTGATTCGACAATCTTGGCATTGAACGCCGAAGCCGGACCCGTGGCCAGGAGGAAGGCAAGCGGGCTACCCCTGGTCTCGGTGCCGTGACAGAAAATGCAGTGAATGGCTCGGGTCCCCCAGATCTCCTGGATGCCTGCATGTTAGCACGGGCACAGAAACAGGTACAGCCACGCTGCTTATGCCTCACCGGGAATTGCAGGCAGATTGTCCTTGATCCCCGTCGCCAGGACCACCTTTCTCGCAACTACCTTCTTTCCGCCCGCAGCGGACGCTTCGAATCTGGTGCCCCTCTCGTCGTTGTCCAGTTTCTTGAGATCCACGATCTTCCCGTCTCGAACCTCCACCCAGGGATATGCCGCCATCTGCTCAAGGGCCTTTTCGCGCCAATGCGCCGGGTCCTCGCCATCGAATGCTGGGATGGTGTGGGAAACGCGGGTAGATGCGTTACGATAGGTCTGCGAGTCGTACATGATTGCTGGTCGACCGAGGCGGGCGAAAGTCAAGGTAGCAGAGAGTCCGGCAGGACCACCCCCGATGATCAAAAGGTCGGTATGGGTCACCGCTGAGGTCGCAGACCCGGTCATGGCTTGAAGGAACCTCGGGCGGGTGAGCGATGGGAGCGTATGTGATACGCGGAGAAACTGAGTGAGCGGAGAGATCTTGCAAGGTCGTTTTGAGTCCGCTGGACTCGTAGAAGTGCTTGTGGATGGGATGAAGGACACTGCTCTGCATACTTGATCTCCTTTATATCGCCAAGCCAGGTATAGTGCATAGTGCCTAGGAAGGCCTTCTGACTTGATGCAGTTCCGTTTCATCATTCACCGCGAGCCCGACAGACCGCATCGCCGATGGGTCCAACCGGGTGACAGGATTACCCATTATGGCTATTGTTTCACGCTTTCGCCACTCCGGCGGTCATCCCCCGCTCGGCGCCCGATGAGGCCGAGACGTCCCGGACTGTTCAGGTACTCGCACTCGTACAGACAATGCATTTATGTATAAGGGTGCGTAGCTCTCTCAGTCTGCACGTCTGTGCCATCCGACACTCGTCGCGGGTAGCAAGGCAAACGCGCACGCGAAGGTCCCCAAGCCGCCGTCGGGTGTGCGCTCAGCCACAAACACCTTGTGCGCTTGGCTGTCAGCCACTTTGCTCTGCGACGCATCACATAGGGACATTATGAAGAATGAGTGACAAGTTCCTTTAGTGGAGCGGCGCTTACACTGGACTCAATGACCATCGGGCTCCCCGAGCTCCCTATTGTAACTTGGAACGGATGAGCAGTGCGGTGCGCTCCACTTGATTACGGGAAGCACAAGCCTCGGAGACCGAGCGGGGCCGGGAAGGGTTGCTACTGTACCTCCCCTAGCGCGGGTGGAGGATGTGGGGAGGTGGCAGCTCAGACATCAGTCGAGCACCAGAGAAGTCGAGCGGCCCAGAACCTCGGTCAAATGACGCAAGTAGTTTACCCTTACAGGCCGCCAGAAGTCGTCAGTGGAACTCGTTGCTGAAGCCGTCTGCGAGAATGCAAGAGACTAGACAAAACGGGTTCCGATCGAAAGTGCATTCCTTGCATGGTCCACCTCCTTCACCCGCACTGTATACACCCCAGCCCCTGATCCACTTCAGATCCTCTCCCACTTGCGTTGTCATTCTCGAAAAGCTTTCGACGGCCACCTCATGCCTTTGCAGCCACTGCACAGCAGACCCACGTGCTGAACCTGCCCTTGGTCCAGGCGAAACTCACTCTCGTTGATGTCGTGAATCGAGACGCCGCCTTGAAGAAGCTGATGGCTGGTCACAAGCTCGCGAAAGCCATCGACAAGTTCCGTTGCGGTGGGCGGACGGGCGCGAGAGGGGACGTGCATCGACCTCGCAACCCTTGGATCAGACTCGGCTGCAGCTTCAGCTCCCTGCACATATTCAATAGTGCGCCAGAAGCCCTGCTTTGCCGTGGCTTGATGGCTGCCCCTTGAAGGCCTGTCCGCGGTACGCGCGGTCTCTCTCGATAAAGCAGCGCTGGGAAGCACTCCCAAGTTCTGGCGGGTCTGGCCACCCGGGATCGAAGCGTCATGAGAGCTTTTGGAGGACAGCTTCGAGTGGAGGCTGGTCGGGGTCCCCCGCGGATGACGAGGAGCGAAGCGCTCTGGTACGGTCAGGTGCCCGCTGATGTCAGACGCTGAGTGGGATTTCTTGAGAAATCTAGAAGTCAGGTCTCTGGGTACTGACACAGACACGGGGGATTGCGGATGCCTGTATCTTCCCCAGGTCCCATCAAGTGAGTGCTCGATGAGCCTGTGCTCTCCAGGGCCCGACCCTCGTTCGACGAAGCGGTGCTGAGCGGGACGGGTAGTGGTGTCAAAGAAATGCCCGTAGCAATGGAGAGCGCCTGACTTTGGGTTTAGTCCCGCACTCCAGAGGACAGTGCTGCAGTCTTGGTGAGCCATACAGACGATGAGTGAAAGCTGACTGGTAGATGGTGGCCACAATCTGACTGGGTTGAGTCGCGTGGCGGGTGCTGGCCCTGGACCTTGGTGAGCAGCGTCCAGGGTTTGGACGATGTCCTCGTATTTGGTCGACGTGATCCACTTCGGAGGAAGGGGGGGAATGCCTTCAGCTGTATAGCCTGCCGATGCGGGGGCGCGACCAGGGCTCATTGCCGATGAGGGTGGTCTGGGTTGGGAAGAGGGCGAAAGCAAAGTGTGAGGGGATGGGACTAACTGTTCACTCTCCACACCCCCAACACAGGTCCTGAATTTCTCTTCTCATGGAAGGTCCACGCCTTCTGATGAATCCATTGACGAGCGAGGCAAGATGGGGTCGTGTCTGCTAAATGATGCTGCAGACGGGCAGCGGAGCCCCCCGCACTGTCACGAAGGCGTACGTCAAGTCAGTGTTTCAGAGATGATTCTCGCAATCTTACGCAATCGGAATCCATGTGGCAGCTGCTGTGATCCCGGACGCCTATGCTGATCATCGTTCTGTATCACCCTCAACCACAAAGATTGGTTGGTCTTATTCACATAATTCACAAAGTTCCGACCACAAGTCCCCAATGCCCGTATGTACATGCCCGCGCTACTCAGATTGCACATGCCCCAAGCCCCAATCGTAGGTCGTCATCCCTGGTAAAGTTGAAGTTCCAGGCTGTTTCACGACACAGTCCTTGCGGGCTGCACGGTCTCGGGTATGGTCGGAGGGAGTGTATGCGTCAGGCGAGCCTGTGAGACTCGAAGCTTGCTGGTCGCCGAACAGCACCTTCCATGTGCACTCGATCGCGTCCATAACCTGTGACCTGAACTCGGAAAGTTGAACAACCTGAGAAGGCGTCAGGGTCATGGGCTGTTCATCGGAATCCGTCATCGGCGTTTCCTGCTTGATCTCCTTCCATATGACCTCGACGAGTCCGGCAGCACTTGCGCAGAGACCCTGCTCAGCATGAGCTCTCGATTGACGAGCGGTAAACACGGCGTGGGGTTCTGGATGCTTCCCTGCGGGCTCGGAAAACTTGACAGATGCGTGACGATGCCTCCAGCCACATGTAGTGTCGTCCATCACTGGCTCCAGCATTGCCCCCACGAAGTCTCCCCTGGACATTCTGACCTTGACGGAAAGCGGGCTGGAGATGTGGACATTCAAGGTCACGGATGTCTCCTCCTGACTGCCACTTGAGAGGACGATAGTCGAACGCTCTAAGCTGTAGTACATGTCTCGTCCTAGCTCGCCGAACAAGACGTATCCAGTCGGGCCGGCGCCGGACGGAATGCCAGCTCCTACCCGTCGCCGAAAGAGGTTCACGGCATTGGCGAGTGCCGCGTGAGTGACGCTGTCCGTGGTCCCTTTCATGCTGAGCGAGAAGAAACCATCCAAGTCTGGGCAGAAGACGTACTGGGAGCGTCTACCACCGCCTACTTGGGGCGCTGTGTCGCAATGGGAATCGGTGATAGCGGTGGTGATTTCGGAGGGCGTCTGCGGGGAAAAGCTCAGACTCATTGCCGTCGTTCACCACTAGGAATGGGGACCACTTCTTTCTATCTCTGCACGAACGTGCAGACGAGGACTATTCTTTCCGGGTTTCGTCCGTCTATACCAGTACTCCCCCCCGCGCCTCTGCAGCTGAGTCACTACAGCTGCCTTCGCAGGCCCCAAGCGATACACTCACGCTGCCGCCCCTCAAACAGTCGTCGAGCTCGTCATTGGAAGGCGGGCGCGGGGGTGCCTTCCTCGGGCGCCTTCGCCGGGGAGGTCGGCGGCCCCACACCGGGTTCTGTGAATCATATCATCAGCGAGCGTGATAGACCTGTCGTCGATTGTGATGGGACGGTCTTCCGCTTCGATGAGAGCTCCTCATGGAGCTCATGGAGCGTTGCATGGCCTGGCCAAAGTGAGTGGGCTTTCGAGGTGGCTGAAGGAAGGCCGATGGATCTACCGTATGCGCCACTTGTGAGCAACTCGAAGCCAGCGAGTACAAACCGAGGGTTGGAAAGGCTACATCGTGCATTGGCATATGGCGCAACAGCCTTCTTCTGATCTACTCGCCTTAAGCTCCGCACTTCCAGTAACAGATATCTCCGTCGACAATCTCGTACGGCTTTCCCTGTTGTCGCAGCTTTCCGGCAGCCTTGACCTGGGCTTCTGAGCCGTACTCCTTCAGGTCCTCGTACGCCATGATCTCACCACAGACGAACTTCTGCTCGAAGTCGGAGCTATCGTTAGTACCGTACATGGCCGTACATTGAGAGGGTCTACTCACTGGATGACACCAGCAGCGGCGGGGGCCTTGATACCCTTCCTGACCGTCCATGCTCGCACCTCATCCGGCCCGCCTATGAGTCAGCTCTTCGTTCCGGCTGCTGATGTGGTGGCAGCTCACAGGTGAAGTATCGGATCAGGTCAAGCGAAGCGTAACCGGCGGTGGTGATCTTGCCCAGAGCACTCGGGTTGCCCTTGGCCATACCAAGCGCCTCGGCCTCGGCGAGCTTCTCCTCGTCGGACATGTTGACCAGTCGCTCCTCGAGCGCGACCGAGAAGGGGATGAGCTGGTCTCCCGGGTTGTTCTCGTCGATCCAGGCCTTGATCTTCGGCAGCCACTTATTCTTTTTGCGGACGAAATCGCGCTCAGACAGGTTGACGAGGTAGGTGATGGGCTTGGCGGTGAGGAGCGTAAGGCCGTTGATGACCTCGACCTGAGTGTCAGTTGACGCCCATATAACATTGATCGGACAGAGCCGAAGGACGAAAAGGAGGATGATTGATGTGCGCGAGTCAGAGAGTACCATGTTCTCATTTTTTGTTGGGCGTTACTCCATATTTTCGACGAGCTGGGTTTGAAGGGCAATTGTGCCCGGTCTCATCAGATAGCGCGGTGGGGGATGTGGAAGTCAGGTGACAGGGAGAGGATGCGAAAGCAAACTTGCCTCTTTGTTCGACCAGGTACCCTTTCGTACGTCCTTGTTCTCCTCGGCCAACAGGTGCAAGATCTTCTCGACCGTGGCAATCTCCTCCTTCCTCGCCTTGTCTGCCAGACTCGTGCTTCCCAGGTTCCGGCTCAACTTCTTCAGTCGGTCCAACTCCTTCTCCACCCACTCAATGTCCTTCAACCTAAGCTCCGTCGAGATAATCTGCATATCCCGCAATGGGTCAACATCACCCTCGACGTGGATGACCTCGGCGTCATCGAAAGCTCGGACACACTGGAAGATACCGTCGACGGCTCGGACGTGCGACAAGAAGGCGTTTCCGAGACCGGCACCGGTGGATGCTCCGGCGGTAAGACCGGCGATATCGATACAGGTCAAGAAGGCGGGCACCTCGGACTTGGGCTTGTACAGGTCGCACAGCCACAGGAATCGCTCGTCGGGGACCGGGATACGGGCCTCCTCCGGGTCGCTGCCGGTGAGCACATTTCAGAGAGAAACACGTGTGCCTAAACTTACATCGTGGCGTACGGGAAGTTGGCGGATTTGCCGAGATCGGTCTTGGAGAGGGTGTTGAAGAAGGAAGATTTACCGACGTTGGGAAGACCGACGATACCAATCTGGAATATCAGTACAGAAACTTTGCAGACGTTGGCGGCATATGCAATCTTACCCACCTTCAAGTTGTTCCCTGGTCGACCGAGGACGACCTTCTTCTCGGCCTCTTGCTTCTTCTTGGGGGGCATTTTTTTGGATTTGAAGGAGGGAGCAGTGGTAGAAAAGGGTCGAAGTGGGGAGAACGAAACGGGGCGTTCGATGATAGGTCGCTGTCGTGAAAGGAACGATACGCTCAGATGACAAGCCACTGAAGGTGTCACGCAAAGAGTCGTCGATAGTCTACGTGCGATCTGAGATGTCGATGCACGGGTAGATGGGATCATACAACGAGCCAGAAGAGAGAATGGAGAGATGAAAGAGGCAGACTGGGGGGCGCACAGTCGCGATTTGATGCTCTTGGAATTTTGGCTTCAAGCGATTCCTAACACGCGCCTAAAAGTTCTCATGATAGGCGTCTCAACAGTCCCCGCGCCTTGTCCGCTTTTCGGCCTGTTGTTGCCGCAGTTGCCGATATAACCCCTTTGATCTAGGCATACAACAGCGCCAACTACTGTCAACATGAGCTCGCTGCCCAAGGTCTTCCTGACGCCCGAGGATGCGCACAAGATGATACAGACTGCCTTTACGAGTGAATTCTTCCACGACGGTGAAACGCAAGCCATTCATGCTGACGGACAGTGCGGGACAGAGCATATGTCCCGTACTCGAACTTCCAGCGAGTTAGCGCCTGAGCTCGCGGAGAGCTTCCGCTAATAACGCAGCGTGGGCGCCGCTTTGATTTGTGCGGACGGCACGATAGTTGGCGGCTGCAACGTCGAGAACGCGGCGTACTGTAAGCTCCGTCTCACCCATGGATGTCTTTGGAGGACGAGAAGCTGACAACCAGCCCCCGGAAGCTGTGCGGAGCGAACAGCTATCCCAAAAGCCATCGTCAGTGGGCTCATGCAGGAACAGTGTGCGAGTGTCTGAGACCAGTCCGACGGACATACCGACTTCCGAGCCATTGCAGTCACCACCCGGCTTCCTTCTCCGACCGTGTCGCCTTGCGGCGTGTGCCGCCAAGTCCTCCGGGAATTCTTCCCCCTGAACGCGCCGATCATCATGCTCTCGTCAGAATATCCGAAAGAAGACGTTGACGTCCCGGACGTCTTGCGGCAAGCGTTGCTGACGCATGATCTGGTGGAAGGAGCTGCAGGCTCTACGGCCTCGAGAACTGAGCAGGATGGAGCGGAATGGACCAAGTTCATCAAGATCATGACGCTCGAGGAGCTCCTACCGATGAGCTTTGGACCGGACCAACTCTCACAGGCGAAGTGATCGGCCTGAGGTCCGAGCCGGCCCTCGTATCGCGAACGAGCACATGATTACGTGCGGCTCAAACCTCGGATGCCGGAACCAGATGGCCAGGTGACGAAAGCACTTTACAGTTAGAGTCCTGTTATCTGTCGCAAAGACCCGAACCGGGTTTGGCGCGTTGCAATGTGATGCATATAGCACACCGTATCAGCGGACCATGGTCGGCGAGTCCGTGAATGTCGACTGATCGCGGTCATGGGCCGCAGACTGCCGATAAGACCGGGAAGTGCATAGACGATTCCACGCGGACAGCGCCAAGAATCTGGTTGCACGCTTGGACCGGAGAGTGACCGCATGGGTCATGGTTTGAGAGATGATAAGGTCACGTGAGCTTTGGTGACTGACTCTGTTCCCGTTTTCCCCCTCGGCTGGACCTGAGTCGCTCGCGTCTGGTACCAGCTGCCATAAGTTCCCCTCTAAGCCCCCCATGCGGTTCCTGATGGGCAGCCTTTCAAACGCCGCGGGGTCCTGAGGGTTGAAGCCTGTGGCTTGCGAATCCGCTGGAACCCCCCATGCCAGCCCGTTCGTAAGCATGCTAGACGCCGAGCAAGGGTGCGCCTATAAACAGCTCAATTAGCGCTTCTGCCGTTCTGCCGACATGTGTGGCCGCGTGCTGCAAATGTCACCACTGTCCGTCTTCTCCGGTATCGCGCGCGGCCGGTCCCAGTCTTTCGCTATGGACCCACATATGCTTTTTCTTCCTGTCGGTCCTTGGCCCACATGCTCCCGACGCCTCAATCTACTTACCCCAGACTGCCATGTCTCTGATGTCACCCCTCGACCGACATTCCAGCTAATATCTGTCCGGGAGGAGCGATCCCTGATGGCTATTTTCAGAGCATGACACCGCGTGGAGCGAGACAGTGATCAGGTCACCACCAAGGATCGGCAAGAAACTGGTATCACGAAATTGCACCTTGTTGGGCTGCCTCGCCATGATGGTCATGCCGGTGGAGCCGTGTGGTGCATGGTGTACCATGCGGGTCTCGAAGCGATACGATGAGGTGCTTATCGCACAATCACAGAGCTACCTGGTGCGGTGGAGCTAAACGAGCCTTGCCACCATATGGTCCAAAAAGTACTTATGAGTCAGACGTTCGGTAGACACCCCGGCCCCTCAGCACAAACGAGCCTTCGCCTCCGACAAGCGATTCTCACCGCGAGGACTACTCGGTGCCGCCCAACGATCGCCACTTGTCACACTTGATCCTTGACTGGTGATCACACGACACGATGTGTGAGTCATTGTTTCGGGCGGAACATGTCCTTCGCGAAGAATCAATGTGGGGCTGACCTGTTCCAGCTGCACCAAACGCTGCCCTCGACTTCGAGTCAGCCGCACTGCCACCCACCGGTCTCCCGACTCACCAACATGAGATCGAGCCCGTTACCAAGGCGGAGGAGAAGGACATGTATGCCCTGCACGGCCACGAGGTCGATGTCTCGGCTGCCCGTGAGCTGCACTCCCAGGGGGTAGACTACTACAACGACGAGATTGAGCCCACCGAGGAGGAATATGCGGCCTTGAGAAAGTGAGTGCCGCTTCGCCATCTGATCCGAGTTGGAACTGACAGCCAGGGTCCCCGCCGCCATCAGCTGGCCGACCGTTGCCATGTGCTTCATCGAGCTGTGCGAGCGTGCATCGTACTACGGATGCCAGTACATCTTCGCCAACTTCGTTCGAGGTCCCCTCCCGGCCGGCGGTAACGGTGCCGGTGCCGTCGCCCCCGGCGCTGCGGGCAAGGACCAGTCGTCCGGTGCTCTTGCTATGGGTTCCGTCGCCGCCTCGGCTGTCAACGACACGTTCAAGTTCCTGTCCTACCTGATCCCCATCTTCGGTGGTCTCCTTGCCGACACCAAGTACGGTCGATTCAAGATGCTGTGGATTGGTACCATCATCGGTGTCATCGCGCACTTCCTGCTCGTCATCCCGGCGATCCCGTCCGTCATCGCTTCCGGCCACGCCTTCCCGCCCTTCATCATCTTCGTCATCCTGCTCAGTTTCGCCGCTGGTTGCATCAAGCCTGCTCTCGGCCCGCTCATCTGTGACCAGAGCCCCGTCAAGCGACCGATCCTCAAGACGCTGCCCTCGGGCGAGCGAGTCGTCGTCGACCCGCAGGCCACCATCTCGCGATACCTCCAGATCATGTACCTGTGTATCAACATCGGAGCCATGTTCGGTCTCGCCACCACCTACTCGGAGCGATTCGTCGGATTCTGGCTCGCCTACCTCGAGCCCGGAATCCTGTACGCCTTCTCCCCCATCGTCCTCATCTGGGCCAGCAAGAAGCTGTACAAGGCCCCGCCCCAGGGCTCGGTCATGACCGAGGCCTGGCGAGTGTTTGTCTACTGCTGCAAGGATGGCCGATGGAAGAACATGTTCCGCCGCGGACACAACTTCTGGGACGTCGCCAAGCCTTCCAACATCGAGGCGCAAGAGGGCACCGTCGACCGAAGCAAGATCATCTGGGACGACCTCTTCGTTGAGGAGCTCAAGCAATCCATCTCGGCCTGCGGTGTCTTCTTCCTCATCCCCATCTTCTTGCTCGCCGACGGCGGTATCGGAGCCATGGAGAACACCCAGTCCGCCGCTATGCGACTCGACGGTGTCCCCAACGACGTCATCAACAACTTCAACTCGCTCACCATCATCGTCTTCACGCCCATCTTCACCTGGGGAATCTACCCCTTCTTCGAGAAGATCGGATGGCCGCTCAAGCCCATGACGCGAATGTTCATCGGATTCCAGCTGGCCACGATCAACATGATTGCCGGTGCGATCATCCAGTGGCGAATTTACGAGACCAGCCCGTGCGGTTACCAGGCCTCCACCTGCGACCAGGTCGCCCCCGTCTCCCTCTGGTGGCAGGTCATCCTGTACGGTGTGCCCGCCATCGGTGAGATCCTCGTCATGGTCACGTCGTACGAGCTTGCCTACACCCGAGCCCCCGCACGAATGAAGGGACTCGTCTACGGTATCTGTCTGTTCAACTCGGCCATCGCCGCCATCATCGGTCTCGCCTGCGCCGACGTCATCCAGGACCCGTACCTCATCTGGCCGTACGTCGCCCTCGCCTGCGCCTCGTTCGTCGTTGCCTTCCTGTTCCCGACCTACTTCAAGCACCTCAACGAGCCCATGAGGGACTTTGCCGACCCCAACCGAATGGCCGGTCTGCAGCAGCCCAACTACAAGGCCCAACTTGTTGCCGAGGAGGAGCAGGCCCAGGGCGGTGTCGAGGTCAAGCGATAAATGCAGAGCATTTAGGCGGTGGACGCATACGTCCCATCCCGAGGTTCTTTTGTAGACGTTCTTGCCTAGTTTTATGCAAGCATGCCGAATGCCCAAGTCACGCCTCGTGGCCACCTCAATTGCAGACATAGGGGTCGCAGTATTGCTGAAGGGCCTGAAGACAACAAATCACGACGTATGTCAACAGGAATGCGAGCACGTTGACAGGTTGCACCGTGCAAAGGGTCATCATCAATTCATTACGCCTCGTCGTAGATCCTCGTCGCTGGGCACGCTAGTGTGGATTGTGTCCCGTCTTCCTCTTCTACGCCTGCGGTATAAAATAACTGTCCCACCCGCCCGTCGAGATCCTTTGGTCTCCCTTGATTCGCTGCCGATTTCAGCGGTATTGCTGATCGCCTCCGCCCTCGCCAGAATTGCCTGTCCCAGCGTGGTACGCCGAGTAGATATGCCCAAAAGCTGATTGCCCTTCAGCGTTCGGTCCCGAGGTTCCTGCGTCACCACCACCGTGACCGTAAAACCCCGCACCCGCAGCGGCGGCAGGCATGTTCATCTGCGCCTGACCGGATGCTTCTCCCCCGAACCCTGACGTGATCGGCGTGGTAGTCTGCGAACCAGTTTGGCTCGAGGATGCCGAGCCAGTGATCGAGATCGAGATCTGTCGGTGATTGTAAGAGGATGCAAAAGGCTGCTGCTGCTGCTGCTGCTGTTGGCCGGAAATCTGGCCGCCGTTCTGCTGTTGCAAGGGCTGGTAGATTTGCTGCTGCTGTTGCCCTTGATGCTGCTGTAGATGCTGATGCTGTCGCTGTGTCTCGCCGAATGTGGGGTGTTGGCCATCAACCGGAGACTGCAGCGGCATGGACGTGATCGACGTTTTCGCGGTATGTCCCCGTATCGTCCTCTGGTGGTCCTCCTTGCTCGTCTGTCCCTGCACCTGATCCAGATCGATTCCGCCGCCGCTCGCCATTGCGGGATGGGCATGACCGAGCATGTAGGCTGCTTGCCCCGAGTCCGTCGCCGATCGAATATGATGACGCGTCGCAACGGGCAGCGAGATGGCGGACAGGGAGTCCATACTTTGCGACAAGGGGAAACCTTGGCCGATTGCCGGTGTGTGAGAGATCATGTCGGAACCACCGGATGCATCTGACGGAGCCGGTCTGCCTTTGGAGGGCGTGGCGGGCCAGAGCTGATTCGAGGCATTCAGATCCGTCTGCCCGTTGGAGCCGGCTGGATTGACAATCAGTCCTCGGCTGACCATCTCGGCGGAAGAGAGTGATCGGGCCCGGGAATGCGGGCCGCCGGCCTGTGACGGAATCGGCGATTCGGCAAACAGGCCAGGCACGCCGGTCGAGTAGGTCATAGACGAAAAGGTAGGCATGGTGTTCGGGGGGTGCATGGGACGAGAGGACCTGGTTGGAGCAGGAGTGAAGTACGATGCCGTTTGATTTGGGGCGAAGCGAGCAGGAGACGGGGGTTCAGAGTCGCTTGTAGCGGTTGACAGATGTCCGGAAGACACATACTGCACAGTCAGCGGGCAGCTCCGAGATCTCGTCTCGGGACTCACCGATTCCGCTTCGCTCTCGGTGAGCGCAACGCTGCTGCTCAAACTAACGCTCCTCATCCCGTTCTGCAACCTGTGCTGTTCGAACACCGCCGCCAGCGACCCTTTCATCTCCTCCAGCTCGGCGGCGCCGATGCCAAGATGTGCTTGCAATTGCGGCAGCGAGTTCGACGCAGTCAAAGCCCAGATAACGGTCGAAGCGAAGTAAGACCCGGCGTGAGTCGGCTGCGACGGGAAGGGCGGAGTCGAGACTTCGGCGTATGTTGATGGCATCGGCGGAGTTTCGGCTGTCCGAGCCGCGGCAGGAATAGTCACTCCATCTGAAGCTACCCGTCGGGTCCGAGGTCGATCAATACTTCCTGGTGACCACATCTCGTCAGAGATGCCCGACGATGCGCCGTCTTTGGCCTTGTCTCGAAATTCCTCTGGCTCGGGTTCAGACTTGCGCCGCTTAGCAGGGCTCGGACCCGTCGTCTTGGAGGTGGCTGGCTGAGCGTCCGCGGGGGCGGAGAGTGGAACATGCGTATCCGGCGGTAGAGCGCCGGACGACGCGGAGCGGAATTTATGTTTGTGCTCGCGGTGTGGACGTTCCTGGACGTACGGGGGAGCCGACCAGGGCATGTGGTTCGGCCCTGGAGGATACTGTAAAGAAGCAGGGAGCATGCCTGAATGGGTGACTGCCGGCGAGTACAGCGCTCCGGGCGAAGATTGGCCCGAGAGTGAAGTTGTCGATCCGATCGAAAGGTTGGGCGAGTGACCCCATTGCGGTTGCGTAGGCGGCAATGCAGAATATGTAGACGAGGTGGATGAAGGTACAGACATGGTGAAATTGGAGGTGGGGACGTAAGGGTAGGTGGCAGAGGAGGTACGTGTCGGGATGGGGAGGTGGGTCGCGGTGGTGAGCGCCGTCCGGGGGGTAGATTGTATGCCCGCGGCTTTGGCTTCCTGCTGGTCAGCTATTCCGCCTCGTCTCGAACGCTCAGTGTGACCAGGGATCTCCCAGCTGCGCTGTCTCGTAGATCGCTGAATGATTCACCTCTTTGGCCTTCTTGTCTCTCTCTCGTTTCCGTCTCTGTCGCTCTCTGCCCTTTTCCCTCGCTCGAGCTTTCTTTTGCTCTTCTTCCGTCTCCAGCCTCGTCCTCTCCCGATCCTCTTCTGAATCGTCCTCCATTTCATCCCTGCTCCTCGATCTGCCTTTCATCTCGTCGTCCCCGTCCGTGTCCAGACTGGATGTCGAGACCGAAGCAGCTGGAGCAGTTGCACCGCCGCTCTTGGTAGGGCTGGGCTCGGTGCTAGCCGTGCTCATAGCTGACCTGCGTCTCGTCCTTAGCATTTTAGTCGGTGTGGCTTGCGTGACCAGCAAGCTTGGAGGTGGGTTGATCGAGGTTGACGATGAGGACGCTGCCTGGTGGAGAGTAAATTGAGGCGGGACGTGTAGGGACGACGATCGGGCGGGCGGCACCGGTGGGAACGACTGCTGCGAGCCATGGGGGTGTTGAGGCTGAGAGTATGGGTGAAAGGGGTATTGGGAGTGTCGACGGTGGGACTGGTTCCCGTCCGAATCTTCGCCGTCGCCGTAGTCATGGTGGGCACGACCGTCACTCGAGTGTGCGGTCATGATGCTCCCGCGGGTGGACGAGGGCCGCACAGTCCGACAAGATGAAGCTGACGATGTCGTGTGCGTGGTGGTAGCCGTGAAAGTGCGATAGAGGCCGTTGGTGAGATGAAGTGAGTCGTCGCCATGACCGTGAGTGTTGCTGCCGCTGCCGCTGCCCTGTGCGTTGCCGTTCATCGTGTCGCCCGGTCTCACTCCCTCGTCGGCCTCGGAGATACCTGGTCCCGCGGCAGGCGTTTTTAGTGTGCTGCGAATGATCCGCGCGGATCTGAACGGTTAGATCGACATGGATGGGGATGTAAGAAGCGAGATGATGCGTTTGAGATATGCATAGAAAAGGAGCGAGGGAGTGAGGGAACGAGGGAGCGACGCGCGGAATGGAAGAATGGGATCCCCAGCCAGCTCACTTTCGGTCGGTCGGTGTCGGACAGAGTCTCGAACTTTTGGCCTCGGCCCTGAGAGGCTCCTCCCCGGGAAGACGATCGTACGTTTACCCGCTTACCGCGTCAGAGGCGTACCACACAAACCGGAAGCTATACGTCCGTTCCCAGAGGTGTGTGCCGTGGGGGACCGGCAAGCTACTGCTGGACGAGTTGAAGAGCAGCTGGTGCAACGAACACGCCTTGTCACGTCTCATGGAACAAAGAGGAAAAAGTTGAATGGGTTGGCGAGATCGATGGATGGAAAGCAGGGGGGAAAACGGGGGGTTCGACGTCTCGTTCCGTAGTTCAGGCACCATGCTAGCAGGACAAGACCGGCGGTCTTTGCTAAATGATGGCCACTTTTGTGAGTCACCTCGGCCCCTATCCCCCTCGGCATCGGTGTCTGGCTTGTCACAGCCCATCCACCAGCTGCACAGCGGTCTGAGGAAGCACAGACGTTGATCGACTCGCTTTGATGAGAAGGGGGGCCCGATCGCACATCCCGGGCGGATGGCCGTACCACCGGCGCGCTCCGCTCTCCCGCCAATCATTGCTCCCCGAAATCTTCGGACTGTGGGGAAAGATATCATCTCACGCCCTGACCCAACGACCCCAGCATAGACGACGGAGGCCATTCCATGACCATTTGTCTATGCATATTATATAATCACTAGTATAAAGTGCGCCGCCCGTATACAAGGACTTGGCGTTTTTGCTGCGGTCTTCTCCCACGTGCACTGCAGAGTGTATTGCCTCTTACTGCGGCGCGAGACCGTTGTAGTTGTTACCAACAGTAGCGGTGCTGCCCGATCAACCTTGACTCGACGATGCGCAGACGAGCGACTTACTAGTTCGCGAAGCAGTCGTGTTGGAAGTCAATCTCCTTGATACGGTCCTGCAAAGCAGCCACGACCGTGTCGAACGCGCAGAGGCCATCATCGCTCCATTGGCATCCGGCGTACGACTTGTCGATGGGCACAACGGCGTCGTTGCTGTCTATCAGATCTGTATCCCTCAACACACTGATCGGTGGCGTTCTGATACGTACACGATGAATCGCATCTGCTTGCTGGGCGTCTTGTCGCTGCACTCGAGGACCTGGATGAGCAGGTGCGTTCCGAAGGGGACCGTCTGCGACGCCTTGAACGGGTGCGAGTCGTCTCGGTGGTCGACCGGCAGCGGGTAGTCACCGGCCAAAGCGGTCAGGTTGAGGGCGGTGAGAACGTCGAGCACAACGACCTCATGCGTGGCGTCGGCGTAAATGGACTGGTTGAGCGGGAAGTAGGTCTTGGACGAGTCCAAGGTCGAGTTGGTAGTCGAGTCGTACTTGGTGATTGGCGTCTGGGTGAATCGCGCAACAAACTCCTCGAGGTATCCCTTGCCCTGCGCAGCACCGACCGCGGAGCCGAAGCCTTGGTTGTAGTAGAACGAGATCTGAAGTCAGTCGAGCCCGTACAGCGCCGAGTCCGTGCAGCGGCCTTGTACTGCCTCGATGGTCTCTCGAGCACTCACGTCGAAGTAGTACTCGTAATTCTTGAAGTCCTCCTCGGTGAAAAGCTTGCAGAAGCTCGAGTAGCCGAGCGCGTCGGTCTCGTACGAGCACAGCTGGAGCATAGCGATGATGTCGGTGGAGGAGAAGTTGAGACCCTTCACCTGACCGTTGAGTCGGTCGATGGTGCCGTTGAACGCGTTCGCGGCGAACTTGGTGGCCGCAGCGGAGCCATAGGAGCCCTTGGAAGCGTCGTTCGAGTTCTTGCAGATCTCGTAAGGCGCGCCGGTGTTGTTGAGGCCACCGGCCTCGATGATGATCTCGATGTTAACCTCGTCCAGGTACTCGGGCACACCGAAGAAGCCGGCCGCAAAGTTCTCGGCGGTCTTGACCATTCGGTCCTGACTTTCCGTGCGGAAGACGGGGATTGCGCCCTGACGTCAGGAAGACGGACAAAGGTGGGAACACGCCAGCACCAGAGGTGTCCGGACAGCTGTGCCGCATGTTCAAAGAACCGAGACTCACCTGCTCGGTAAAATTGTTCAACAGGTTGCCGTACTCCTGCCTCATCGACACACCCAGCTCAAAGTTTTGCAGCCGTCCGAACGGAGTCAACAGCTCGGCGCCCAGCTTGTACGTCCACTTGTTCAAGAACTCCAGCTCGCCCCAGGACATCCAGGGCGAGCCACTCTGCGCGGCGTTGTGCAGCTTGGTTGCGAACGCAGAGGGCGGTGCACCGGTAGTGGGGTATCGCGCTCCGTGTCGGTAGAGAAGTTGCACCTGAGTGACATCGCACGTATCAGGCACTCGGGGCGAAGCCTTGGGAAGGCCGTAAGCCGACGAATCGACCGAGTACCACGGCGAGAGGTTACCCCAGTACTTGGTGATGTCGATGTTGCCGTCCGCGCTCTGGGGCTGGTCGGCGACGAGGGGGAAGGAGCTGGCAGAGCCAGAGTTGTAGGCGTATGCGGGGGCCGTCTCGATGGCAGCGGGCTCAACACCCGTGACGGTCGGACCGGGGTAGCCTACCTGAGACTCGTCCGGGAAGAGGGCGGTGTTGGCAGCGGCTGAACGTCAGCAATGACCCAGAACCGCAAAGGGCAGAGAGCAAGTGAGGGTGCATAACACGAAGCGAAGGCGACAGGTACGTCAAGAGCTGGGCTACGCGTACGGGAAGTTCCGTTTACTCACTGCCAGAAGGGGGGTAGACATCGGTCGTCGTGGACCCGACATACGGCTCAGCGGTCCACCGTGAGTCGAGAGGCGACGCTCGAGCAAGAAGGGGCAAAAGAGCCAGGAGTGCGGTGGTGGAGAGCATAGCGATGTTCGGCGTGGATGAGGTATCGAAATTTCATGTCGACTGGGACAACTTTTATACCGTTCGAGCAAGGTCGAGCGAATAGACTAGTGAACGTGCGTCGGAAAGATCCATGCATGCCGGCTCGGGGTCGAAGGAAAAATCATGCCGTAGAAGCCGTAAGTGAGGCATGCAGTCCTGCAGTCCTGCAGACTAGACAGCGATATGACATGTGATTCATGACGAAGAGGAACGGGGCGGGCGTCGAAGTGTATTTATGGCTACCCGAACAACCGGAACGAGTTATTTATGGCTACTAATCGCCGTTATGACTTCGAGGACTAGCCGGTGCAGACACGTGCTTGACAGCTCGAATGAGCATTGGCAAAATCGGATGCTGAGGGCCAGTGTACATCCCGGCTCAGGAGGTGTAGGAGAATATGACTGTCCGCCAGCATGCCCTGCGCAGTAACGCACAGGGCGGAGTCTGAAGCGGCTGGAGCCGCCGATGACCGTCTGCGATCCGGTCGCACGTTTAGGCGATCCAGGGAGGATATGATCCCCATTCAAGACAGGAACACGTGCAATATGCAGACGAAGTATCCGAGGGCTGGACATGGATATCGGTGAGCGCTGCCGCTCGAAGCCAAACGGCGAGAACATCTCGCGGCGGGTTCTTTAGTTCGCGCCATGGAGCTGGAATCAGTGGTCCAGACGGAACTTCGATCGTCGGGGGCTGGTGGACTAGGCCCAATCGCAGCTCGACCCTGGCGCTCCTGGCCCAGCGAGAGACATATCATGTCGGTGGGCCAGCTCGTCCTTACCAGAGCTGGTCCGAGAATGAGAATGCGAGGTCACGAATCGAGCTGTAATGCCATATAAGTTGGCTCCGAGGGACGTGGTGAAACTCAGCAGGGCAAACTGTGCTTTGCCCCCTGTGTCGCCTGCCCCTTTCGCCCTCTACTACCGCTAACCACCTCTGACGGCCTCACACGACCCCGACGGGGAGGTCCCTAATTGCACTTGACTCGTTGATCTATAATATTCATTCAGCACATCCGTGATGCGAACCGCTACACTCTTCCTGGTCCCGCGACTCGCTCTAGCCCTCATCGCGCAACTCAACACTAGCTCGTCTGACATCGGCGACCGTCACAGAATACGATAAGGCCTCGCATGGGCATATAGCCTGTGACAAGCCCGAGCATAGATGAGGTAAGTACCCCCGACTCACCCCACAATCCTGTGACGCATGGTCTGTCCCGTATGCGATGCGGACAAGCAGAGACCCGCCACTCCAACCGCGGCCATTCCGGGCACGAGTAGAACAATCATGCACGACTGGGCGAGCATCCGTCCACGACAGACCTGCACACTGTGAGTGGCATCATCAAGACGCAGCTTGGGTCTTGCATGTTCTGGCACAGAGGCAACTATTAATGTGGCCGCTTGCTTACGAGAAGGACGAGAAGGGGATGCCGGGCTCGTCTGGCTTGCAACGACGTGTCCTCGCCCCCTTTTCGGAACACAGCCATTCTCGGATGAGGGCTTAGCGTATATCCTATGTCCTTGCCTGCGGATGTCTTTTCCTATATATCTGTCAACAGGGGGACGGATCCCCTCATCAGACGTGCGGGCTGTGGCTACGCTCACTATAGCCTGCAACGTCTGCTCCCTTCATGTCCGTCCCCACTCGCATACGTCACCTGTGCTTCGTATTTCGAATGCTCCACTCACAGTGAGACTGAGCTCCACGCTGACACTCGACATGTGAGCACGATCTTGGATATACTCTAGGATGGCACCCTTTGTTCGCCTGTCTCCAGCACAACACAACTCACAAACACCTCATGACAGCAATGCTTGTCCCGCCTACTGTCGACCATGAATGGCGCGAGGCAAGCTTTACGTCCCTAGCGCAGCAGGCCTCAGACTCTGCTTCGGTCGACTGGGGATCGGTGTGTATTCAAGGACAGGGAACGACCAGACTCCCCGACTATGGTCACGTTGTGATGTGACTTTGGCAAGAGATACATCGTTTATATGCAAGGGGATTCGCAGCCTTTCCCAGTCAGACGGTGGCAGACCCCGTCCACCTCAAGCAGAGGCCGAGTGATGTAGCGTCGTATCATGTTCCCTCACCTCTCTCCTCGCATCTCGCACTCGGTGACGAACTGTGCAAACCGCGCTGAGCTTTCTTCGAAGCAAGCCCCAGCAAGACGAGCGGAGAGGCGAAGGGGTGGGTTTGACCGCGGGCTGAGTCTTGGAACCGTCGCAACGTTGCCGTCGAGTGACGATCGTCGCCGAAGGGGCTTGCGCACATGTCAGAGGCGCTTGCTCGTCGTTACGCGGGACTCGAAGCGCCCTGCGCTCGGGCTTGCGCCTCCATCTTCTTCTCCAGCACGACGATGCGAGCATCAATGTCCCGGCGTTCCTCGATCGTCTTCTGCCGGTCTTTCGCGAGTCTGCGTAAGGTCAGCCATGGTACTTGGCTTCAGCAGACGGGTGCAGGCTACTTACTGGACGATGCGTGCCCTCGTGGCCGTGTCAAGGGGCTCTGCCGTGCCCGGGGCGGGCGTGAAATCCCTAGACAAGTTCCATTCTGACGCCGCGAGACCGACGTAGAAGGAAGCTGGCGTGAGCGACAGCTCGAGCGATACGCGGAGAAGCCGGATCAGCCCAACTGACCCGGCACGACGACGACCGCTCCCGCCACGATCTTGAGTACCGTCTTGAAGGCCGACATGGGTAACAGCAGAGTGCAAGGGAGAGCAATGGAAAAGTTGAGGACCGAGATGAGATGTCGTGCCTGTCGAGCAGCGAGTGTCCCTGTTTGTGGTATTTACCCCGACGCGTCTAGGCAGCCTTACAAACGACCCAACCGCCTTTTCATCATCCTCGCCCCTGATCTACCCCCTCGGCCCCCTCGTCTCCCT
>JAHXHD010000275.1:0-27080 GCA_019857685.1 Papiliotrema terrestris | reverse complement strand
TACCCCCCCCCCCACACGCAACATCGGTCTCCGTCGCAATGGCAATCACGACATTCGTACTTCGCGACCACAAAGGATGGCGTCACCTTGTATGGCCCAAGAGGATAACAAAGTCTGCGCGGAGGATGTTCCACAGACTAATCCACGGAGCATGTATCCTGAATAATAGGTTTGCGCGGCCTAAATTCAAGGGAATATGGAAGACGCCTGGTCCATTGAAGACTCGAGCCTGCAGTGGAGCACGGAGGGTGGAAGGGAGCCGCAAGCTGTTCTCCCCTCTTCTGACTCTGTGTGTCGCCTTCAGTCACAGAAGCAGGCAGTGCAGGTGCATCAGTCCAGCGCTACACCACGAGCCAACTCTGTGCGCACGTGACCTGTATGGGTGGCGGGAATTTTGATCCCGCTCTGTCATCAGTGCGCTTCACCTCACTCCAACCGGTCAGAAGTTCTATTTCGCCAGGTGATAGATACATAGCTCCTTCCATCTCCTACATCTCCGACTTGAAGCATCAGAACATAGCTGCCATGTCCATCCGAGCTTTCCGACCCATCCTGCGAGCCTCGGCCGCCTCGCTCCGAGCTGCTGCTCCCGCTTCTCGGGCCATGGCCATCCGACCCGCCATCAACTTTGCTCGAACATTCGCTTCAACTTCCCGCCGCATGGGTTCGGGCGAGAGTGAGTCGGCGGACATGCCTACGCCACGGCAAGTGCTGACACCGTAGCCGACGCGGCTGTCTCGCAGTCCCTGGCCGCTGAGATTGAGTACGAGAAGGAGGCCGCCCAAGCTGCGCCTGAGGTGCCCGAGTTCATCCAGAGCTTCAAGGAGCACGGCGTGTGGACCATCGAGGACGTCCCGGGCACGGACAACTACTCTCTCACGCGAAAGTTCGGCAACGAGACGTACGTACTGCGTCCGTCCCGTCCTCGTTCGGTGACAATGCGCTCGGCGCGGAAGCTGACCCCAGGCTGAAGCTCACGTTCCAAGTGTCCGACCTGGAGGAGGGCAACGAGCCCGACCCGGAGATCGAGCGACCGGACGGCGCGGAGGAGTTTGACCAGCCGCCTTTCATCAGCGGCTCGCTGAGCATCACCAAGCCCGCCACGCCTGGAGCTCTGCTCGTTGACCTCGAGGCCGGCGAGGAGGGTTTCGTGATCACGAATGTTGCGCTGTTCGAGAAGGCGGTCGCCGAGGCCGAGGGACCGGAGGGCGACTACAACAGGCGCTCGATGTACATGGGTCCTCGTGAGTGGCTACGTGCGGAGAGTGGAGTGGCATTGACTAATGTCAGAATTCGAGCACCTCGACATCGAGCTCCAGGAGAACTTTAACGCTTACCTTGCCGAGCGAGGTATTGACGAGACGCTCTGTGAGTAATCTATCGCTGGATCAAGAATGGCACGCTGATGCCAGCCTCGTTCGTCCTGCAGTACTGCGAGTACAAGGAGCAGAAGGTGAGTCTGATCAGTTCTCCAATTCTCCACGTGCCCATGCTGACTTGGCAGGACTACGTCTCTTGGCTCAAGGACGTCAAGGGATTCGTTGACGCTTAAACAAAAGAATGGAAACGACATACAGAATTGTACGATATGATGCACTCCTCACCTTGTCTTGCCTCGCAGTCTCGCTCCCATGCGAGCTGGTCCCATTACGACAGCGTCGACTCATGGCGCTTGCCATAGCTCATACAGAAGCCCGCACGCAGACAGGCGCTATTCTTGACGTGGGCGCCATCTTCCTGGACCCCATACTCCGAAAACACTCAGATTACTCACACCGGGCTGTGACAAATGTGCCCCAGACCACATCGAAATCGCTCTTGCGTGTTACACATCCCGCTGAAGTCTCTTGGGTGTTGAGGGCTGCGCGCGAGACCTAGTGGACGGCAACATCTGGCAAAATAGGTCGAAAGTCAACGCTCAACATTCATGACGATGCATAAGGACAACTTACAAGACACACACTTCATTCTCCTGGTCCAACCCAGGCACCAGCACCACAGCACTATGCCGGCCACGCGGCAATCCATTCGCGACAAGTCACACCGCCGACTACATCGAGGCAGCTCTGTGCGAAGACGATCGGTCCCATCCCCTACCCATTGCTTGAAGACTCGCCTCCGTGTCGTAAAGGGTCCGATGTTCCGCTCATCGCGCTCGAACCCGAAGCAAGTTGAAGAGATTCGTGGCTGAATATCAAAGGCTCGGGGATCTCAGCGCCGACGTGCTGGTCATGCGGTGGATCTTGCACTTGACGACGGCTCCGTGCATAGCCAGACGTGGAATCGATCCAGTCCGGGTCGAGATTCTCGAGGTGATCGATGTCGAGGCTCTGGGTGATGGTCTTAGCGGCCCAGCGGAGGTACATGTCCTTCTCGTCAAAGCTCGAGTGCTCGTCTGGCACGAGAGGGACGTAACGCGGATCATTGAGGGGGTACGGGAAGTGGTTGCCCTCTTGTCTTGCGAAAGACGCCCAATCTCCCTTCAGCGGGGCGACGAAGTCGAACTCGGGCCTGATAGGCGGCGAGGCCGATGTAGGTGATTCGGGAGACCGACTCTCCTGCTTCTGTTGTTGGTGATGCTGGGGACCACCATCGTGCTTGGCGTCCTTATCTTCGATAGGCGGAACCTCAGCGGCTTCGGAGGAGTCAACGGTTCGGCAAAGGGGGCTTGGCGGAAACGGTACCGGCCTCGGGGATCTCTGTGGTGAATCGGAGCTTCCTGGCTGATCTGAGCGAAGCTGAGCGACTCGGCGAGGTAGAGCCGGAGGAAGATCCGTTAAAAATGGGCCGGGGGCCTGTAGTATGGTGACCATGCCTAGCATGTCGGGGTCCATGTCCCACGGGAGCGGCTGCGGCGGGAAGGGATGCACGAAAATGGGGGGGTTGGCGAACATGTTCGAGTGTGTGAACATAGCAGGCTGCACGGACATGCTGAGATGTGGTCGGTGCCAGGTCGGAGTGGTACAGCTGAGGCGTCAGCAACAGTCCAGTGCTAAGAAGGGGAGGTGCGAACGGTTTACGGACTTAGGCTAGGGGAGGTGGCGACTGGAGCAGCCTATCGGGGCTGGAAACGCTGTTGGAGGGGAGTCGTTCGTTTGGGTGGGAAAGCTTCTGGAAGTGAAGATAAGGCTGAATGGTGTAGAAGAGAGTCAAGGGTTGATCAGACTTGAGGAAAGGCGGATTATAGACACGGCACAGGTTGAGGAAGCGAAAGGTGTTGAGCCGGTAATGGCCAGGTTTAATTTGGACCTGGAGGTCGAAACGGCGGAAGTTCAGTGGTGGGGATGTCCACCGCATGTGGTAGGAGCCGGAGTTCAGAGTCCAACTTTTCTAGTTCTGTTGGTATGGCTTGGTCGGTCAGACGTCGAATCGATGATGAGTGGAGGTGAGGGGGTCCAAGCGCCGAATGTCGAGTGGCGACCAACTCAGGTGGTTGGTACGGCAATCCTGATCACGCGGTGGATTCATTTGTGTGCCGGACCATGCTGCTGACTCCTCTGTATGGACAGACCGCATGGGTGCATTATACAGTACCTCGGGTACTCTGAACATGGTGAAAAGAGTGAGAACCGCGTACGCAATGTATAAATCGGTCCTGCGACCACACCTATGCCGTCGCTGCATCCCTCCTCGCCCGCTTGATAGCCTTCGCCTTGTTTGTAGCCTGTCTTTCGCCGAAGCCAGAGTCGTGCATTTCCTGCATGTTAGCGTTCCGCCCCGAGCAAGGACACTACCACTCACCATTGTTGCCATCCGCCTCGCCAGCGAGACTTTGTTCAAGTCCTCCAGCACCTGCTCTTCGGGCAGCTCCAGCTCGGCGAGCTTTGTCCCGATCTCCCCCTCAATCTTCTGCACCAACTCCACATCCCGTTCCGTCACGACCGTCACGGCTACACCGCCTCGGCCCGCACGAGCTGTACGACCCACTCGGTGGACATAGTCGTCAGATCTACGAGGACAGTCCCAATTGACCACCATGGCCACTGAGGGGATATCGAGACCACGCGACCCGACATCGGTGGTGACGAGCACGGGGACTTCTCTCGCGCGGAAACGAGCCAGAGATTGTAGTCGTTGCGGCTGAGTGAGGTGCGAGTGAAGTGGGACGGATTCGATGTCAAGGTTTGTAAGCATGAGGTGGAGGAGGTGGGCGGTGGCGCAACGCTGCGTGAAGATGATCGTCGAGGGGATCAGGGGTGACTCGTCTTCTTCCGGCTCTTCGTGTTTTCGTCCCTTTCGGTGCGGTGCGGGCTGCTTCTTCTTTGCAACGGCACGCAACGTCATGTCGATATCTTCGGGCGGGTGATGTAAGAGGTAGAGGAGGTACGGGTCGCGAATCTGACTCGGGATGAAGAGATACTTCTGCTTGAGGTTTGCAACGGTCATGGTGCTGAACATCAGCGCCCCGTCTACCTCGGCAGGGTCATCCGACTCACTCTGATTCGACTCGATAGACGTAAGGTTTCTGCTTCCCGGGCCCTGGCGGTCTGTTCGCCAATTCCATGATCGCGTCGCTGACTGTGGCCGTGAACAAGCATGTCTGCCTTGATGCCGGTATCTGCGAGAACAGATATGCCAACTCTGGGGCGAAAGTCGGCGTGAGCATTCTATCAGCCTCATCGAGCACCTGCGGTGAGTCCACTGAAGTGAACCGGTGCGCCATCACGCTCACCAGAACCTTCACCCTCCCCAGCTTGCCACCCTTTGTCCCGTCACTTCTGAGCAGGTCACACAATCGCCCCGGCGTAGCGACAATGATATGCGGCCTTGCCTCGAGCTCCTTCGCTTGGGCCATCATGTCCATCCCACCGACAATCGTCGCCGTTGTCAGACCGAGGGGCTTCCCAACCGCAAGGAACTGCTCAGAAAGCTGGTAGGCCAATTCGCTGATGTCAGCTGGACGCAACGATTCTGCAACCGCAGACTTACCGTGTCGGCGTCAACACCACCGCCCAGACACCGTATGGATCCCTCGATATGCGCTCAACGATGGGCAAGGCGAACGCCATGGTCTTTCCGCTACCGGTCTTTGCACCGCCAATGCAATCTCGTCCTGATCGTTAGCTCCAGCTTGGGGGACGGGGCAAGCTCACCATCCATGATCGGCCCGACGCATGCAGATTGAATCTCGGTGGGTTTCGAGATGTTGATGGTTGCGAGGGCGCGTATAAGCGGCTGCGAGAGGCCCAAACCGGCAAATGTCGCGTCTTTCACTTTCGGCGTGTCGAAGGGGTTTGACGATTTGGCCTTTGCTGGGGCCGTTTGTGCTGCAAGTTTCACCCGGGAGCTCGTGTCCGGTATGCGAGAAGGAAGCGTAGCCGGTCGAGGACTGAGTGATCGGCTTAAGGCTGAGCCGCTTCGAGACCGCTTGACACCGCGCTGGGGACCAGTGGAGGACGAAGCGACACTAGCGTTGTCCTCTTCGCTGTCGCTTGCACTGTTGTCGTCTCCTTGCGACTCTTCGCCCCCGCTTTCCTCTTCGTTTCCAGATCCGCTCTCGTCTTCGTCATCAGAGGGCGACATGTCCCTTGCTTTGCCCTTCCTCGCCGCCATCATCGCCTTCAAAACTTCATTCTGATCGAGAGTGATCTGGCCCGGAGCATTTTGCCGTTCAGACGAGACCTGGGTTTCCGCCGCTGATGCTTTGGGAGAGCTTTTGCGCGGGCGTTTCGAGCCAGTTGTTGTTTTCACCATACTGGGCAGCGGGGCGGGGGAGGTTGCGATTGAGTGAATGTACCCGGGAGAAAGTAGGAGATGAACAGGTGAAAGGGCGGTGAAGCAGGCAAATAAAATCCTCTGGTAACGTGGGGCACCACAATTGGCCATATGATCTATGGATGACGCGCGCCCAGGACGGCTAATGGTCAAACGACCCGGGTCCAACGGGCAAACGGGCCAACGCAGTCGCAGTCGCAAGAGATGGGAGCATCCTTTCCATCCCCGTCCTATAGAAACATTATCCCGCATCGTACCATACAGATGACTGGCTCATAATGCTCACATAGGACGGTATCATTTACAACCACTCGAGCCCGTGAAAGATGGCTCCGTCAGCCGACGCCGTCCCGGGCACGTCGCCATTACAGCCATTACACTCCTCTGACTTGATCGCTTCTCTCCCTGCGCCGCTTCTGCGCCTGCTCGTCATCTTGGCGAGACCAATTGCATGGGGCAGGGTATCGCTCGAGGTGCTACTATGGAGGGCTGGCCGGCGAGTCGAGTCGTGGATGATTGTCGCGGCCTGGTGGGGGGTATGTCTAGGAGGGCCGTATGCGTTTAGGTAAGCCCGGTTTCATTCGTCTTGCTCCGGCCGCTCACCATCAGATGGCTGTTACCGCCAATGGTCTTCCTTCCACTACTACCGCTCAACGACTTTCGACTGGGCAAGAGGTCGATTCCGCCCAAGCATAGCCCGGAGAATCCGACCACGCACGAAGTCTTGCTACACACACTAGCCGACCTGCACGCCATTCACGCGTTGTTACCACCTTCCCCCCTTCCTTCCCTTTCATCGCTTTACACGCGCTTCTCCCTGCTCGGCCCTCTTCGCCTCGCCCGCGGTCTGGTCATACTCTGGCTGACATGGCTCACCCTTGGTCAAATCGTAGGCTATTCGGCAATGCTCGGTCTGGTCGGATCGATCCTGCTCCTCCTCCCGTCCCCCTTCCTCGCCCATACACTTTCCCTCCTTTCGCAATCGCTCTTCCTCCGTCGTCTTACGGCACTCATCTTCCTCCTCATTTTCGGATCTCCGCCGGACCACTCCCACCCCATCTCGCTGTCGTTCTCCCCCACCAGCTGGCTCAAAACCAAGTGGGCTACTTCCCGCCGGCCCTCACTCGCTTTCACTTTTCGGCCTTCCGTGCCTAAGCACGCCGAAAACGACTCAGCCATCCACGACGATGACGACGAGGATCAAGAAGAAGCATCGCCAATTTACTTCCGGTTCGAGGTGCACGAAAATCAGCGATGGTGGATGGGCTTGGACTGGACATCGGCTCTTCTCCCACAGGAAAGACCATCATGGTGTGACTCCCACCTTCTTCCCGTGTCCCCTCCGGCGTCCTATCCCCTGCCAGCTCCATCATCTATCATCCTGCCGCACCCAACCAAAGCAGACCCGAACGGCCAGGTCAAACGCATCGCGGAGTGGAGGTGGCTAGACGACGACTGGTCGATCGTTCGTGCCGGCCATGGCGCTGTTGGCTCTGCTCCTGCCCTGCCAGCCATGCCAGTCATGTCGCCAACGGTTCCCGAGGAAGAAGGGGGTTACAATGTCCCCGCGAACAGGTCGAGCGGTTCATTGGGTACTTCGCCCACGAATGTCAGTGTGCCCGCGATGGACGAGCCGCAGACGGCCAGTAGCAGGGCGCAGTCTATCGCGGAACAGGCCTTCACGAAGGGCCTAGAGAGGCTGAAAGCGCGGACGACTAGTCCGGCAGCAACGACGGGACGACCGCAATCCATGATCATTGGATCGAGTCCGCAGAGGAATAGCGGAGAGTTCAAGCGAGGGAGACTGGGCTCATTCGCTAGCGAGGACAGCAAGGATGAACCGAGCACGAGCGCGAGCGCGAGTGCTGCGGCGCCGATGCCGACCGAGACGATCGTGGACAAGGATGACGTGAGTCTGCTGGGTGTCCTCGAGTCCGCGAGCTGACCATAGGCAACGGATGCAGATGGGTGGGTATACGGCGACAACAAGTGGGAAAGTGTGGGACCGCGCGGTGGACTGGGCAAGGTGAGTCGTTGCGACTGAGCATCACCCAACATTCTCCTGCGTCGTCCGATCTGTTCTGATGCCAGTTCACCCGTAGGCGCAGATGGCACCGCCGAGCCGTGCTAACCGAGACGATTATCCGCCTTCCATCCGAAACAGCAAATGCGTCGGCTCCGACTACGACCGACGAGCCGCCCCGAACACCTCTCAAAGCCGCGCCTGTTGTCGCCCCGCAGTCTGTCCTTGCCGAAACGACGCGCCCGTCCAGGCCGGACCGATCGGTGTCCCCCTCGGATAGCGCAAGGCGGAGGTCTAGCGATAGCTCCAGAGCGGGCGTGATGATCCCACCTTCGAGCCCCACTACATCGCGAGACGATGTACTGAGGCAGCGGCTGAAGAAGGCGATGGGTAATATGGGCGGTTAGGCCTGTGTCCAGTCTGTCTCTCGGACTTTATGGGTCATGCATGTCCACAGTATCTACGGCACATGCTCCATGATGTCCGGGGTGTGTACCGAACCGCCCACGGGGATCGTCGACTCGAAGAGAGAGCGGGCGACTGATCCTCCAAGGACATGTAGTTGCCAGTCCACGGTCCGGTCCAAATCGATGTGCTCGACCTGGATCGCATCGAAATTGGACACGGTCGCGTGATCACTGGCGGCCCGACACATGGTTCAGACGAAAAATCCCGGTCAGCGTGCAGCTTCGCCCGATGGACTTATCTTGTCCACTTGTATCAAGCGCGAGCGCGATCCAGCCAGGAACGGCCGTACCTGTCCGCTTATGCGCCGATGTCGGACGGCGGGGCCGCCGCCTACAGTTCCTCGATCACGGGTGTGTCCAGTGAGCCGAAGTGCCAGCAACAACAGTCTATCCGGGATTATCAATGCTCTTCGGGGCGCAATGCACTGTTTACCTTCCCTAAGTCACCAGTGTCAACGAATGCGCTGGGTGAAATAGAGTCCGACTTGAGAAACGGCCTGTTTCGCCTTGCCTGACTGGAGATGTCCGGCCTCGTTCCCGTCCCGTCCACGAGCCTTCTTCGGTGCTACATATCACTCATCCCGCAGCATCAACGAGCGCTGGACATGGGCAGACCCTGTCCGATCCGTGTCACCGGCCAAGCGGACCATTGTACCGCAATCCAATGTGCTGTATGGGTCAATGAGAGCCCCTCTGTGTGGTCGGCGATCTCCGCTACGCCTGACGTTAATGACGCTCTATGACCAGCTAGCTGCAGCTGCTCGACTGTTCACTGTTGAGACCTGTACGAGACCACATTACATTCGTGCCGATGTCCCGGATCACACCCTTCGTTCTCGCGGCAGCTGCGCTCTTTCAGGTAGCCCTGGCGCGAGAATGCCCGTCGGGGGTGCTGTCCTGCGAGAGCGATGAGACCGTCCAACACGTCGATCCTTGTTGCGTGCCGTCACCCGGCGGGCTCTTCCTCTTCAGGCAAAGATTTGAAGCGGACATTGGTACTGAGGGGGGACGTTGGGGGATAGACGGGATAGATGTGCTCAAGTGAGTATCAGAATAGCCTAACCGACGCCGGTGACGGTGTAACATAGCGCGAGGAGGGGTCTCGGTTCTGCTGGTGTGGGAAACGAGTGCTGCTCAAACGGGTCTACGGCGTTGACACCAGCTGCGACGGCTCGCAAGCAACGGCGACATTTGACCCAACGTACACGCACGAGGAAATTGCGTCATTCTCGCTCAAGTCGCACCTGTTCGATGAGGAGGGCTTCTCGCGCGCTGAGGAGGAATGGGCGCAGAGCGAGGTCGGCGAAGGCGTCGAGGAGGTCTGGGAGCGGGCGGTGAGCACGTCAAGGGCCACAAACCTCGCGTCTGACTTTCAGTGGAACTCTGCTGGGCGTTTCATCTCTACCCAAGCTCGAAGCTGCCGGCCAGAGCAACAGCCGGGTTACGAGGTGAGTCACACGGACGTGCAAGGACACCAACTGATAACAGGTTGCGTCGTTCTTCCACGCACTTCATAAGCTACACAACCGGTACCCGGTCCAGCGTATTCTTTCCGAGGCCGATGTGAGTCGTGAATCATGAATGAGCTGAAGCAAGCTGATTGACAGATCACCCCTGCGACCGATACGACCTATTCCCTTGACCTGCTGCAGAACACGCTGTCCATCGAAGGAGACGAACCCATCGTGAGTGTCTCTTCTGACTTGGGTCTTTCTTTCCGCCTGACGCCAAGGTCATCTGCGACAATGTCACTCTTTCTACCGTACTGTGGCCGGTCCATGCCCGTGGAGCTTTCGATGCGGCGCACTTCGAGCCCGCAAAGACCTCGCGTACTTCGAACTGCCCGAAAGACGGCATAATGTGAGATGACGTGTCCAATCTCCTAAAAACTCGTCTGACACCAGTTACCCGCCATCAACCACCATTCCTCGCCCGACTGAGACGGCCACATGGGACCCAATCCATCGCCCTGCCCCTCGACCCATCACGCTGTCTCACGACGAGTCGCGGATGTACTACCGCCCAGGCGATGATGACTCGGCTGCTTCTCGTCAGGACCCCCGCAAGCTCAAGGTCTTCAAGAAGGGCGATGAGGGTAAGGAGGCGCAGAAGGCCAAAGGAGCAGCAAAGGCGTTCTATCGGGATGAACTGTAGAAGTATACAAGGGAATTATGCATCACTATAGCGCAATGTCGATGTCACATTGTGAGAAAAACACGACTACTTCTGAACCGGGGCCTTCTTACCGTTGTCGGTGCCTTCCTTGAACGGCTCGAGACCAGCCTCAACTCGAGCAGTCACGGCCAAGGCGGCCCAATCGAGACCGTCCGCTCCGAGCTCTTTCGCTCGGAGCAAGCTCTGCTTTGCTCGCTCGATGGTGGGCACCGGCGTCGGCTGACCAAAGTCCTCGCCCAGAGACAGGACATGGCCCGCGTCTAGTCGTGAGCTTGCGCTGCGGGAACAGGCTTAAACGGCTCACCCTTGAGACCGTTGTTGACTGTGAACCCCGCCGCGCCTCCGAACGCGCCCTGCGAGATCTTGTTGCTGTAGTTGAGCAAGGCGGGTGCGGGGAACAAGCTCTCTGGCCTGTCAGTCGAGGCCCGCCTTGCTTGTAAAGGATGCGAGGTACGCACGGTGGAGCTCGTAGAACGTTGCCGAGTCGAAGCCTATCCTGTCGGCCAGGGCGTACATCTCAGAGTACAGCTGGATCGCTCCAAGCAGTGTGCCGTTGCCGAGCAGCTTCAGTGCGGCACCTGTGGTATCAGTGGCCAGCACCAGGTTTGGGCAGTCCAAGCCCACCCTTGGCATTGTCGTCTCCCACGTCAATGACCTTTTTGCCAATGTACTCGAGCACCGGCAGGACGACTTTCCGGCCTTCGGCGTCGCCCGAGGAGATGCAGACGAGCTGTCGCGCTTTGGCGGCCGGGGGCTGCCCGAAGACCGTTGTGGTGAGGTAAGTGGCCCCGGCGCTCTTCACGAGGTCTCGGATTCGGACTGCTTGTCAACGGATCCAGCGCTGCAGGGAGACACGGCAGAGTAGAACGGCTCGAAGGGGCCAGTGACGCCCGGCCCGCTCGACACTCACGCGCCGTGCTCGCCTTGAGCGTCGTCTGATCCGCAAACACCTTGTTCCCACCCTCCCGCACCTTCTCATTTTGAAGTGCAGCCACCAACTTCCCATAGACCTCTTCGGCCGCCGCGTCGTTGACCAGACAGGTGAAAATCAGGTCGCATCGCGGCACAAGCTCCTCCACCTCGGTCGCGGTGTACACGTCGGGGTGCGCCTCCTTGACGGCTGCGTACTTGTCCTGCGATCTGTTCCAAACGGCTGGCGCGGGCAGGCTGTTGTGCTCGGCGAACCCGACGATGTTCGGGAAGATTGCTGAGCCGAGGGCGCCGAGGCCGATGTATCCGATACGGGGGCTGGTCATCTGTGCTGTCTGACGAGATTGAATGTGAGAGGGTTTATTCGTGGGAATGGGAGGCCCGACTGCTCTGGTGGTGTCTGGGCGCCAATAGGCTCACCCTCCACAAGCTAGGTTGCGTGCGTTAAATTCGGTGCAAGTGACCGAGTCCGGAGCGTGAATTGCGAGCTTGGTTCCCACGATGGCCGAGTCACTTGGCTATCGATTACTCATCATTGAGTCAGCAGGTCAGTCGCAGACTTCCGCTGGACGGCCTCCACCCGCATCTCGGATCTATTTGCGGCACAGCCCAACTCCCCGCACCTCACGCCGCGGCCAGCAAAACCTTGCTCTGGAGCTAGCTGGAGCAATGTCCAGCCCGCTCGCTGTCTGGATCTCCGGTCTATCTTACAGCTTCTGCACGTGTACGCTCGGGCACGAAGCTCATGTTCGTCGGTACAAAGATATTAACAGTAACATGATGTCCCATCTGCCACTCTATCAACGCATCCCTTTCCTGATCAACACCGCCTGATCCCCGCGGCATGCGCTGCGAATCGCCTGTAGAGTCCATGTGTATCCTCCGCCTGGTGCTAGTACCGATCGTAATCCTCCATGCCGCTCCCTCCGCCTATATCCTCCTCTCCGCCTGACCGATCGTCCCCGCTCAGATACCCCTGGAAACTGCCTTCGCGTTTCATCCGCTCCAATCCTCCTGCTTCACCAACTACTATATCGCCGTTGAACGGCATCCCCGCCTGCTGCGCAGCGTGCTGATTCATATTGTGCTGAGTGGCGCGGTAGGCTTTGTACTGTGACTCCGACATGGGCGTCCCGTCTGGGTTGACGGGTAGCGGATGGGATATCGCGCATTCTTGCCCCTGTTCCGATTTGTCTACCGTCAGCGCGCTCAAGCTTACTAACGGCCGACTCACGATGTCGTGTCAGTGCGTCCAGCCGGGCAAACTTTTTGCCGCACCCTTCACATTCGAAAGGCCGTAGTCCCTCGTGCAACAACATGTGCCGCTTGCAATCGTGTTGCCTAGCGAATCCGACTACAGCCTTGGGGCAACCATCATACAAGCACTTGTAGGGCCGCTCGTCGTTGTGCGATCGCAGATGGCCCTTCAGATTGAAATGACGCGTAAATGTGCTACCACAGCCGGGCACTAGGAGTCAGTCAACCGAGTGCAGACCATCGTGGCCCGAACCCACCTGGACACTTGAAGACGCCGTCATTGGTTCGCCGACTTGAACTCGCCACCTCCGTTGCCATGCTTGTCACCTTCATCTTGGCTACGCGCTTCTTGCCGGGCACCGCTCTGGGCTGCTCATGATACAGTTGCGGGACCTGCACCCCGTCCGGCATGTCCATGCGTCCGGGCGAGCCGCCATACGACGAGCCCTGCGACGAGACGGACAACGCGGGTGAGGGGGACCGGACGGACGAAACTGAGGATTGGCGAGAATGGGATCTACCCCTCGAGGGCGGGAGGAGCGTCCCGTCATTCGCGGTGATCGAGTTGAGGAAGTCCGCGCTGGACGTCAGTACGCATCTCGCAAAACATGCGTTACTCACGTCGATCCGCCTGCGCCCACGCCCCACCCGCCGGACGGCCTGCCAAGATCCTCGCTCTTGGCTGCGCGACGATGCCCAGGCGACACGCCGCGTATCCTGCCGGGATCGAGCGTTCCGAAAGGCGATGGCCGCGTGAACTCGACGCCGTAGCCGGGCGTACCAGCTCCCGCAGCCGGGTGACTCATGCCCTCCGCGAAAGATCGCCGCCTCGGTCCGAGCCCTGGTTCAGGCGTTAAGAGATTCTGCCCCGCTCCAGCGGTCTGCGGCCACTGTCCCACGGACAGTTGCTCGAATGACGACTGGTAGAAAGGTGCTGAGACGGTGCCCAGCTGCGACGCCGTCCGTGGGTCCACTCCAAGCTGACTGTAGAACGCCAGAGACGTGGGCGAGAACTGGCCCGGGGGCGCTTTGCCAAGAGCGCCGGTGGCTGTATTCAGCGGCGGCAGGCGGTTGCGTTGGGCCTGTAACTGCGCAAACTGCTGCGACAGCTTGAGCTCGTTTAGATAGTCCGCACTCTGGCCGTCTTGTCCAGGCAGACTGCGCGGGTCGACCGTCGGCGCCGGAACTTGCGGGTCCGACGACGTACTCAGGCGCCAAGAGTCGATCGCCGCGCGCAGGGCATCTTCGGAAACGCCCTCGGGGATGCTGAACTGCGGCATGTTGGGCAAATTCGGCATCATCGTACCGAAGTATGCCTGCCTATCGAACACGTCGCTCCCGACCATGCCCATCTGCGAATCTGATTTTGCTCGCGGCCGCGTCACGTTGCCGCCGGGTCGCAGGGCGTTCCAGGCTGCCTGGTTGGCACCGTTGCTCCACTGCTGGTCCTGGCTGTATCCTTGCTGCTGCGGCTGGGCCTGGGCGAGCTTGTCCAAGGCCTCATGTGACGAGTGCCGAGACAGATTATGTGACGCCGGGGGCGGAACGTTGTACCCGTCGTTCCCCTGCTGCTGCGACTGCTGAGCATGATGTCGCGCCTGTTGCGCCTGTGTCGCGTGTTTGAAGTCGAATACGCCGCGACCGTCTTTCAGCCCGCTGATCGGCGTACTGGGTTGGATGTAAATCATCGGTCCATCCGCATTCGGCCCAATCGGACTGATCCCCGCCATCCCTGTCAGTCCTTCTAAAGCCGGGTTCGCAGGTGGGAAGAGACCTCCGGCTGTCCCGGCTGTTCCAGCGCCGGCCCCAGGTTGCTGCTGATTAGGCGCGGCAGGAGCCGCTGACGTGACGATCGGCGGCAAGACGGGTGACGGGCTGTGTTGTGAGTTGGGTATAATGAGTGCAGGAGGCGATTGTGATTTGTTGAAGAACGGTGATGAAGGGTGCGGTGATGGGCTGTTGCGTTGGAATGCGCCTGTATGAGGTGGGGAGATGATTTGTGACATGGCGGCAGACGGGTAGGGGCTGGTCGAGCGTGAGCTGACCGCGGAATCGAACACTGCTTGGTTCAACAGTTGATCCGACTGATCCGGCTGGAACTGGCTCGACATGCCATTGTCGATCGGCAAGGGCGTAGCTTCGCGCGTAGGGGGGTGTGACCCAACCTGAGAATTGGATATTCTGTTAGTCAGCGCCGCCCGTCGGTTTCAGCAGTAGTGTTTGTTGTCCTAAAGGCAGAGGAGCTCGGGCGGCCCGGCGTGACGCGGAGTTCGGGAACGAGGCAGACTAGAAAAGGACACGTCTACTCACATGCGTTCAAGCTCGGCTAGCGGATCCTCCACGTTCAACAAAGCGTCAATGCTCTCCTGTCCACCGGCATCGCCAGCCCATGAGAACGCCTCTCCGCCTGCGTGACGGTTCTCCTGTCCGATGAACTCGCTTCCCCATCCTGCACTCTGCTGCTGGAGCGTCTGCTGCCCTGCATCAAACGTCGCCGAGCCGAAAGGCGATTGCTGATCCAGCATGAATCCGCTCCCGGCTGTCGAGGGCGTCCCACCCGGAAAGGAGCTGGACTGATTACCGTACTGTCCACCGTATGTCTCCTGGCCCGTCCAGCTCGCCGACGCGTACTGAGCGCTCTGCCCCCCGTATTGAAAGGTCTGCGACTGGTCGAACATCTGCTGTTGATGTTGCTGCTGAGGGTGATGTTGCTGTTGCGATTGATAAGGCGACGCTCCACTGTAAACGACGTCGCCGATGTTGTTTCGTGGGTCTTGCCCGTGCTGCGCCTGGTGCACTCCACTGGCAGTCGAAATAATCGTCGACTCTATCGGGAAAGGGAATGAGTCCTGGCGCCGCGTTGATGAGTCGCTAGAGCCTTCTCCCCGCACCGTCCGCAATCGGTCGTTCACGCTCGAAGCGGAGCCCAGCCGACGATGGCCCGTCATCGACGCATTGCTGTCCCGCCGGCTCAGACTTCCAGGCTCATCCTGAAATGGCTGCCCGGGACCCAGGGAGGAGAAGCCGTAGCTGGTGCCCTGTACCGGCTGATTGTTCTGCGAATGCTGCGAGTCGGTCGACTGCTGCCGTTGCGCCTGTTGCTTGCTGAAGAAGTCGTCGAAAGATGGAGGTTCAGGAATGGACATGGTGACGGATGGTGGATCCGAAAGATGACAAGCGGATCTGGAAGTGAGCACGACCAGCAATCTCCGGTCTGGGCAGGGGAGGTGCGGGATGTGCCCCTAACCGAGCCAAGACACGATAGAGTTGAACCGATCCACGAAATGATGAAATCGGAGAACGCACCTCGTATCTTTGGCTAGTGACAGTTCAGGACTCTAGTCGGATTGATGTTGACAAAGCCGGCGTGTACTTTCCCTCTCTGTCGCCGCGGGCAGATGCCTGGAAGATCCCGCTCCAGATGTGCGATGAGCGATGTGATCTTGATCCGAAGTCGAGATGCCACCCCCCTGACGTAGTCCCCGATGTGCCCTGTGGCCGGCAAGGAAACGGTCCTTTTCTTTTGACGGATGGAAATTGAGCGGAGGCGATGAAGGGGCGGAAATTAAGCCTGGTGTCCGAGGCTGTGCACGGGTGTAGCGATGTCGATGTAGTATGAGATCCCAGGGTCGGCTGTGCCCGAGATCGTCCTGTCGGCTGTGACCGCCGGAGAGCTTTACGATGGATGCGTCAAAGATGAGCTGAACGGGGGACTTGTACTGGTGCGGAAGTATGAGGTGGGGTTGTATGAGGGTAGAGGTTTGATCAGCAACAATAGACGCCGTGCATGTGATTGTAGTCTGTTCGGATGAACGCCGGATTGCCGCTTTGCGCCAGGTGCGAGGCCCCGAGGAACAAAAACGTCTTGGACGAAATTGCCCCTTCCGGTAAGCCCGGCACTCGCCCCGTCAATACGCGACACATGGGTCATCTCTCCGTCATCGTCGTGGCACATTCACCAAAGTAACATCCGCAGCGGAGAACCTTGCGGATCGAGGTGGTTGCGGATGCGGAACCTCCATCTGGCAGCTGCGGTCGGCATATCGGCCGAAGGCGCCTCGCGCATGCCTCGTACAGGGGCACAGATCATGTACTGACACCGTGTGGGCTTTAATCGATACATCTAGCATTATATACGTGACAAGTACCGGAACGAATCCTTCAGGTCCAAGCAGATGGCCATCATGACTTGGCGGCCTCGATCTGGTTTTGCTGCACCAGCTCCCGCTCCTGCTCGAGCCTCCTCTGACTGTCCCGCGCAAACGCAGCCGACTCCTCCCTCGTGAAGCCAGCCGTGGTACCGCGAATCTCGGCACTAGCCTCTCCTAGCGCGAAAGGGTTAAAGTCGTGCGTCTGATCCAGGTCGGCCAAAGAGTGGTTCACGAATCGGTGGGTCGCCTCGTCGGCTCGGACAGCTCGAACAACGTCAAGCAGCGAGGCAGAGGGCTGCAGGCGCCAGTAGTCCTGCATGTCAGTGTCGAGTCTCCCTTTTCGCGGCGCATGAGCTCACGATGGCGATTTTGGGAGCGGGCTGGTCGACCCATTCAGGCACCAATCCGCGTTCGATGTCGTGGATGCAGTGCGTGCTGTCGTCAGTCAGGGGACTTGGGATAGCGATTGCTGCTCACTATGTGCGAACAGCCTCCTCCTCCAGGGCTCCGACGAATCGGTGGGCCGTCTTGGGCGAGCAGAGATAGGTCAAGAAGAACGCATTGTAGAACACGCCTTGGGCAGCGAGAACCAGGGCGCGCGTGAAGATGGTCGGTTGTGAGATGGTCATGAACGTGCTTGACGGTCAGCTCCGCACCACTGCCCAGAAACGATTCCAGCTTACAGCAGGTGCATCCGCTCGTTCTCGGCCTCTTCAAGCAGCGTGTGAATCCATCCTCCGTCCCGTCGCTGCCGTCAGCTACTCACCACGTGTCATAAAGGCGAGAGCGACTCACCAGCAGACGAAGGGATCGCAGGTGCCGCAGGGTACCGCCTACCATACCCGGCACGCCGGCAATGCTCTCGAGCAGGATGACCCTCAACAACCAAGCCTTGTCCGACAAGAGGACACCCTGCTTCCTCAACTTCTGCACGCTCTCGAGCGAAGGCGGGTTCTCGGCGAGAACTTCAGCGGGGACGGGGAGGTTCTTGTACCCCGTGAAAAAGTCGAACAGGCGTCGGAGGAGTTTGACAGAGCTGTGGGCGGCCTTGTCTCCGAGCGTGACCGGTTGTCGCCCGACGACCTTGACACAATCGAGCTCCTGCCCGTCAGCTCTGACAGTCGTCTGTCTTTCCGCCGTGACGCACGCTCTCGGTGTAGATGGGGTTCATCATTGTCCAAGCCCCGCTCAACTCGGTCAGCGAGTGACTTAGCTGTACCTGGTCTATTCGTCAGTGCTCCGCGCTTTAGTGCCAAGGGGCCCACTCGACCTACCCTTCGGATGCGGTCCCTCTGACCCCTTGACCTCTTCTCCGACTATATCCACATTTCGCTGCTCCTCTGATTGTCTCACTCCGGGCTTGAGTGCCGTTGATGCCCGCGTAGACGGCGGGACTTTCGACTCGTACAGCGTCGCGAACGTTCTCAGGCTGACGCGGCTTGACGTGGCGATCGGCGATCGCAACATCGGTCGAACGGAGAGGCCTACAGCGGCCATGGGCCGCATCGGTGTGCGCATCATGACGGACATGACAGGTGGAGCGCGGATGTTCGTGGTGGGTGTGTGGTGTGGTGGTGTGTGGTGGTGGTTACGTGGAGCTAGTCACTACCAGCGGCGTACGCAGTGTGATGTGGGTAGTGTCTGATGAATGACCCAGCACGGTCGACCGGTTCCTGGTTATATACCTCTGAGCGTTACCACAATACCAAAGAGCGGAACCGAGGGTGCGGTCAGGAGATGGCGAATAACCAAATGCATCCTGTCAACTGCCGCTCGCCCTCCGGCCCGAACGGCGCGGGAGCTCTGAAGCAGGACGACTTCGGGCTAGGTCGCGCGGAACAAAGTCTGGCAATAACCTTGTACCGCTTCGGTGGACCCGCGAGGTCGCTTCAAAGCGGCAAGCGCGAAGCATGTGTGTGAGACAAAGGATGTACGAGTCCACCCGCGTGGGATCGGATGCAACGACATGCGGACGTGACGAATACCAAACGCTATTCGGGGTATCCGATCTCTGCCGGCATGCATAGGCACCGCGCCCAAGCTGAAACAGCCGAGAGGGTCGGACAGATTCGCAAGGCGCATCGCATGCCCTTGCCGGCGCCGCGGCGTGGCGGCCAACCACATCGTGGGAATTTCATGGGTGGATTGACTTTCGACACCTAGTATGCATGCTGAGTCCGCGGAGTCTGTGCCAGGGTATGTTCTCCACATACCAGGCGCCAAAGCTGCAAAGCTCGCCCTCTCCTATTGTTCTTTTCAGTAGCGCCGAATCAAGCTTTGGCCGGAAAGGTGCAATCGTTCTTGGCCGCCTCGCTCGGAAGGTACCGGGAGGCGAGGCTGTGAATACAAATGAATTGTCACCATTACGAGCCGCTTTACCGATCTAGTCACCGCTCGATAATTACAGATCCACAGATTTCCGTCCGAGCTTTCCGAAGCGCTGATCCTCGAGTCACCCTCTCGGCAGATCGCGATGCCATGATGCATAGGCGCAGTGAGCGCAAAGCGGTTGGCTTTGAACTGTACGGTACTCTGGTTTAGCGCTCGGCGCGTTGCCGAGCATGTACTTTCCTGTGATATCGGCCTGAGCGAGCCTGGGGTTTCGACCCCAAGATCGTAAGAACTCCATCACACATCGCGATCACATCGACCGGACCCAGCGTCCGCCGCACATGACACACACCACAGCAGCGTCTAGCAGCTGCTCCACCATCTCCCCACCTCTATCCCTTGTGAATCGCTGCCAATCAAGCGAGTCTCCATGCGGGGAGACCGGAATAGGCATTCCAAGCTGTCGCTGAGGGAAGAGTGAAATTCCGGGGCAAGTGTTGCACACGCGATATGTCGAGGTCGTTATGAGGATATTCGTCATAGAACATCGTGCTGCGGGTCAGCCTCGCCGGCTACATTGTCATAGTCGCAGCGACACACCCCATTCGTGTCCCTTGCCGCACTTGGCGATCCCGGGAGCGATGGTCGAAACCGGTAGATGGCACGCGGGGCAAAGATCCGATGACAGGGACGGGTCGACATGTTTGTTGGGATCATCATTGCGCGACATCCCGCTTAGCGCAGAGCGGATACGCTCGACCTCGGGCGACGCCTCTACATCGACCTGCGCGGACGATCGCATGAACTCGCCATCTTGGTCTGAGATGCCGGTGTGCAATTGCTCGGGCGACATGGCGGAGAGCGTCCCCACCGTCCATGTCAGCACTGCTCCGAGAACTGTACCCCTGATGGCATTTTGCAGCTTTCGAGCCGCGGTCTTGAATGCCGCGATATCTGTCTTCGCTTCGTGATGCGTCTAACGTCAGCCAATATTCCGATCCGAGAATTGGTTGGGCTTACCGAAGCCCATAGCGCCAAGACGTAACGTAGCCTGAGGCTACTAAGCTGTACATTGTCCCATAAAGACCGCATGAGCTGCTCGGTAGGCGAACCAGCTGTTGTCGTACCGATGGAAGCGGTGTCACTTGGGCTCGAACACAGCTCGAGCAGGTCCTGCGCATAGGCCTGCGGATATACGCTTCCAAGCACTCGCAAGACAAACGGAAGTATGGTCATTGTCGGGCTTTGATCGACGGCTGCAAGTCAGCCACGACGGTTCTGGTCCATTTCGCTGCCTCACCTCTCGGAGGGTCCGCCAAGACGGCTTCCAAGCGTTCCAAGATCGTCTTATCATCTCCTAGCGCGCCGCTCAAGTCGGCCAGCATGAAGTTGAACATCCGGCCGCCTTCGGTCGAGCTGTTCAGGTTATGATAGTTTGCCGCTCTGCTGGTCAGCTGCGACGCGGGATCCTTTCGATCGCACGTACTCCACGGTCCACGACGCGACGCTCCAATCTCGGCCTATACTCGCGAAAGAGCCTGTCCGTGCCGACACATCTTGATCGTCCAGCTCAGTGGGTCTATACCGGTCCTTGCGGTAGACTTCGGCGTGCACGTAGTCGAGGAAGCAGTCACGTGTCGCGACTGACAGACGTAGTGAACGAGGGAGGGGAGCCAAGGCGGGGCTTGTATGCAGGTTGTTGATGATATGTCGCGTCATGGATGCAAGCGTGACCAGGAGGCCATCTGAACCGACTAGCTCGAAGTCTGTCGTCGGCACGGCCGTCTGCCTCGGATTGCGTAGACTCACTGACAGCCGCGCCAAGCGCGTTCGCGCTGGCCCACCCACCAACCCGTTCTAAGCGCACCGTCCGGACTCCGCTCCAGCGATAGCCGTCTGCCTCGGCTAGCCTCCATAGGTGCACAGTCGCCGCCTTGGTCCATACAAGTAAGCTCTGCGAGTCAGCCAGAATCACAGTCTCGCTGGACCTGCGCACGCCTAGCCAACGCAGACAAGTTATGCTTCTTTGATCGCCCTCGTCCACGACCTGAATCTCGCCGAGCGAGACAGACTGTTTGCCGGCTGACGTCTCTGTCTGTCGAACCGGAACAGTGGAGACAGAGCCATCACTAGACGCGAAGGTCAGACTCGTTTCATCTGCCATCAGCACCGTATCCCAAATGGTCATGTTCACGCTCACAACCTCCACCCTCCGCCGGAGTCCATTTCGACCAGGCGAGATGCGACGCCCATCCAGAGGCTGTCTGAATGTTTGCAACCCTCTCGAATTTCCTGCTTGCTCCATATCTGCGATTGTCAATGGTGGACCAAGCACGACTACTCACGTCCACAAGCCTATGGTCCCCGCTCGGCTCGATATTGCTAGTATTCCACCACTCTCGCCGGAGGCGGAGCTCGCAGGTATGCACTGTGACCATTCAAGGTCTGCCTGTCAGCGTTTGCTCATCCGTCGGTCTTCCACTCGCCTATTGTCCTCATCTCCATCGAACCACGTGAGGACAGCGCCCCAGCGACATGCCGGGACGGCAGGGTTTGCTTGATCAAAATGGTCAGGTCTGCCACCTGGCAATCAGCGTCACCTGCTGACCAGCCTGGAGCAAAGTCCCACCTCATCCCATCTCTGCGACGATGGATCCGAGCGCGGCGCATACACCGAGACTTGACTATGTGAAGTCAAGATTGCCAGAACGCATCTGTACCACCCATCAGCCGTCAATGTTCTGGGTACGCCCGGCCAAACTTTGACTCACCCGCCTAGGCTGCTCATCCCCGACGGACTCCACACAGCCTTCTTGACCGTTACTTCCCGATCCGATATGGTCCCATTCGTCTCGTCTACTGTCAGCTTCCGGTTCACAGACACCAATGGCGGCCTGCTCACCGCCCACGTCACCCCAACCATACGCCTCCAGCCGATCACGGTTTAGCTCCGCGTCGAGCGTGATACCCGTAGACCAGAATGACACCTCTCCTCCAGCAGGTCTCCTGCACTTCTTCAAAAGCCCCTGGGGCGCTTCGTCCTCCTCCATCTCGGCGTCATCTTCTTCTGCCGCTGCGGCTTTGCGCTTAGCCCGGTTGACCGTTCGCGTTGCGTATTCGATAGTGAGGTGCGGGTCGACCAGGACAGCTGGTGGAGGCAGAGTGGAGGTGACATATGGTGTCTACCGTCAGCTCGGTGCGGGCCATGGCGTAAATCGGGCTCACAAAAATGTTAATCCCCCGGCGGTGTGTCACGAGACACTGGCCGTCGGAGGACCACGATAGGTTGTGCGAGGAGGATGACTGAAGAACGCCGTGGATAGTCCGGGAAGACAGCACCGTGGGCGGGTGCTTTTGTACCATCGCTTTGGCTCGAGCTGCTCACGCTCGATGATCTAGCGGGTTATTTGAGGTTGACCGGACTGAGCAGTCAACGAGAGCAGCCATTGCACAGAACCCCGAGCAACTCATAGCTCCCAACTCATTGTTGACAGCCCGGAGAGTGGGCTCATCTCCGGAGTAGCCCCGGCACGGTGACCGCCGCCGTGCGACGAATGGAGCTCGATGGAATTTTGGCTGCAAGCGACCTTCGCACCAGTCTTTGTCTTCTGCCCTTGACTTCTTCGATTACTCATCTCAAAGACCATCTTTCTTTGACCCTTGTATCGCGCTCGGCAGCCTGCGCTCTAGAATAACTTAGAAGGTGAGTGTTTGGGTTCTGGCTCTGTTCGTGTTCCTTTCCCAAGCTGCGGCCCCTGCCCCGCTCCCCCTCTAATGATGTCTATGTAATTTGCGTTTGACGATCGTACCTCGAGGCGATCGAGGAAACCAAACCTATGCCTAATATGTCTGACCCATCTCCCACCTCATAGCTCCTGTCCTCGCCTCTTGTGTGCTTTGGGCGGGACTGACGAGCAGTAGAATACATACAGCATGTCTGACAACGCCAACCTCTTCCCCTCCTTGGGCGAGATTGCCACCCGTACCGATGCGCGTGCAGACGCCTTGGAGGGTCAGGTCGCAGACGGAGAGCAGGAGGATGAAGATAGGGATATGCAAGAGATCGAGAGTTTATGTATGCGATGCCATGAACAGGTCAGCTGCTGCGATCACATGAAACCCTTGCTTGCCCTCGAGGCTGACGGGCAGGGTATCACCAGGCTGCTCTTGACGTCCATTCCGTACTTCAAGGAGATTGTCGTCTCGTCCTTCCTCTGCACGTCATGCGGTTGGCGGGACACCGAGATTCAGTCCGCAGGGGAGATTCAGCGTGCGTCGTTTACAAACTGCTGTTTTTCGCGTGGCTGACTCCTAGCCAAAGGCGTCAACTACACGGTGCACATCCTCAACCGAGGCGAGCTCGACCGACAGCTCGTCAAATCCAACTTCGCCACGATCACCATTCCCGATGTCCAGCTCACTGTTCCCGCCGGTCGAGGACAGCTCACCACCGTTGAGGGAGTCATTCGCGATACGATTCGGGACCTGAACATCTCGCAATCGGTGCGCAAGATCATGGACCCACCGACGTACGAGAAGATCGACGAGATTTTGCGGAAGCTGAGAGATATCCTCAACATCGAGGAAGGGGAGGAGGACGATGACGGTGGAGTGGGCAACGACGACGACGAGGGAGTCAAGCACACGCGGACAAACGATGTCGATGCCGACCGGCCCGAGAAGCCGTTCGTGCCCTTCACCATCTCGCTGGACGACCCGTCCGGCAACTCGTTCTTCTCGTTCAAGGGCTCGGCGTCCGACCCACAGTGGAACATGCGCGCATACAACCGTACATTCGACCAAAACGTCACGCTCGGTCTCGTCGCTCGACCGGACGACCTGCCGGAGGACCAACCCGTCGGACAGGCGGTCGTCGCCCAGGATCACAAGCTGGCGTCAATGGAGGAGTTTGAGAAGAGGCGGAAGGACCATTCGCACGATGAGCCCGGTGCGCGAGGGACTGTCCCCGACGAGGTGTACAGTTTCCCGAGCACGTGTTCGAGCTGTGGACACGAGCTGGAGACATTGATGCAGCAAGTCAACATCCCGTACTTCCAGGTGAGCGCGCTTGGACGGTACGCAAAGGACAGAGAGCCTGTGCTGACAGCAGAACATCATCATCATGGCTACGAACTGCTACGCTTGCGGCTACAGAGACAACGAGGTCAAGTCGGGCGGGCAGGTTTCGGCGAAGGGCAAGAAGATCACGCTCAAGGTCGAGGACGAGGAGGACCTGTCCCGAGACATGCTGAAGGTGAGGTCAACGCTCTTGTAGTTGTGACACCGTTGACGCCAGTCCGACACAGCTGGTCTTGAAATCCCCGAGATCGACCTTGTCTTGCAGCCCGGAACCCTGGGCGGACGATTCACGACCCTCGAAGGTCTCCTCAACGAGATCTACAACGAGCTGTCCACCAAAGTCTTCCGGACCGGCGACTCGGCCACGTCCGGGGCGGGTCAGGGCCTCGCGGGAGCGGCAATTGGGCAGGACGAGCGCAAATTCGAGGACTTTTTGAGCGGGCTCAAGGACTGCATGTCGGCTGCCAAGCCGTTCACGTTGATCCTCGACGACCCAGTCTCAAACTCGTACCTCCAGAACTTGTACGCCCCGGACCCAGACCCGAACATGACGATCGAGGAGTACGAGAGGACGTTTGAGCAGAACGAGGACCTTGGCTTCAACGATATGGTCGTTTCGGGGTATGATGCCGAGGCAGAGGGCACGACGCCGGCGAAGACGGCTTGATTGGCGATATGACAGAGGCGGGGTGCTGTGGTCTGACCTTGCCCGGAAGGATAGTGGAGACCACCATCGACGTCGGCGGGACGAGTAGTAGGCGTAGTACTGTATCACAGTTGTAGCTAGTTGCCCTATCTCACCATCAGTTGCATTTAACGACGGGTCTTCTTCATTTTGTCATGGGACCCGTTCGAGCTACCATCATATACCAAGTCATCCGTTTCTACAGACCGAACAACCCCTAGACTGACCAGCCCGCGACGGTCAACACACTCGCCATCGTCACCTTTGCGATCGAGACAATCTGCTCAAAGTCGTACCCCTCTCGCGACGACACGTCCCCGGTATTGTGGTACATCGGGTCCGCGATCCATCCGTTGCGCTCAAAGACCGCGCTTGCCGGGAAGCCATACGAGAGGAACGACTGGTGGTCTGAGCAGCAGGCCGGGGTGGTGCCCACGAGTAGCTCTGGCGAATACAGGTGCGAAAGGTTGCCTAGGAGGTAGCTTGCTTCGGGAAGGTGGATCGACTCCGGCAGGCCGAGCTGGAGCGGCTCGCCGGGCTGCGCGTGAGCTCTCGCTGGACTGCTCATGAATCCAGCTCACCGCTCGGTAGCCGAGCATATCGGCCTGGACGTGGAGCAGAACTGTGGCATTCTTGTTGTACAGGTGCTCTGCGCATCAGTTTGGCTTCAGCCACAAGCGAGTCAGACGACAACCCACCGGCAAAGGCGTGCGATCCGTACAGGCCTTGTTCCTCACCGGCGAAGAACGCCAGGATGACGGGCTTGTCGAATTTGAGCCCAGCCTCGCCGACGACTTGCCCAACAGCCAGCAGGTGACCCGAGCCTGAGCCGTCGTCGTCTCCACCAGGTGCGATGGTAGACCCGAACGAGCCCCGGGAGTCGTAGTGGGCCGAGAGGATCACCGCCTCGGACGAGTTGGTGATCGAGGGGCAACGGCAGATGATGTTGGGTGCGAAGCCTTTCAAGAAGGGGAACTTCTCGCATGAAGCGCCGAATGACTCCATCTGGGCTGCCTGTCAGCCAGGGCGCCTTCTTGGAGGCCCCATATTCAAGCTCACCCGCGATCCAGTTGCCAGCCTTGATCGCCCCAGGCGTGAAGCTATGCCGGGACGTGATCCCGCTGGGCGCCTCGCCCGTCAACCACCGCACGTTCCGTCGCACTTGCCCCAGCTCCACGCGCTGCAAGACGCTGTCCAGCGCCGGGTCAAACTTGAGGTGCGCCGTGATGTTCGCGAGGTATTTGCCGAACCGTTCAGGGACGGTCTTCCATTCCGAGGTCGTGATCGCGTCCCGGTCCGCGTCGCCCGCAGGACGGGCCAGAGCGGGAAGGGGTTTGAGGGGGAGCGCAACGGGGACGAGGTGGCTCGGGAGGACGGTGTCGATGATGGGCAATAAGGCATGCGGGACATGCAGGAGCATGGACGCCGCGGACTGGTGGACCAAAGTCAGGCCCAGCTCAGACATGTCGGTATCCGCTTCGGCTTGAGCGCCCATAACCACTTGAGCTGCTCCATGCTTGTCGCCAAGAAGTTGCGCCTGTCGCTCTTGCTCGGCCAGGTGTGTCTCCAAGGCCAGCGCAGCCTGCAGCCCACGAGCTTGGATCCCACCCCACGCCTCGCTGGCATCCTGGTCCTGCTTCCGCTCCACGCCGGCCTGTCCAACCCAGACCAATCTCCCCTTGCCAAGCATCCCTCTTGACAACGCATTCATCGATCCGCTGCCCGCGGCGAGCGTCACAAGCGCGCCCTGCCCCGTGATGCAATCCTCATCTGTGAGATAGATATGCTCGTCCTGCCGGGATCCGTATGTCCCGTGGAAGCGCGATTGCAGGCAAGAGTGGACATCGTTCGGAGAGTTCGACGTGACGAGGATGATGGTGTCGTCGAAGGCTGTGTCAGCGGGCGCGGGGGCTGCCGAGGCGAGAGCCAGTAGGGCAGAAAGTGAGAGCAGGCTTCTCATGTTGATGAGCCTGGATGTAGTCAAGTGCAGAATCAACACGGTCTCGCGGTGATAGGGGGCCGGGGCGAATGGACGTTCCCGGTTATTCCGGTCGGCTCACGCGTCGCGTCGAACCACCAACCGTGGCGTCATCCTTCCCCTGCCACTCGTCGTCGCTTCCCAGGCTTCCAGGGCCGTCTTCGGAGCAGACAGCTACAGAAGAGTGCTAACATCGCCCTGATGTCTCGAAGAGCATTGGGATCGCAAGCCGAGGCGTCGAGCTCCAAATCTTGTCAGCCCTCATGATGGTCCGTCACGGGGAGGGGGG
>JAHXHD010000274.1:0-42972 GCA_019857685.1 Papiliotrema terrestris | reverse complement strand
GTATAAGAGACAGTTGTTGTTGTTGTTGTTGTTGTTGCCGCCGTTGTTGCCGCCGTTGTTGCCGCCGTCGTTACCGTTGTTACCGGCATTGGCATCCTCACCGGCATTTGCGCTTCCGCCAGCATTGGCACCACCGTCAGCGCTTTCTTGACCGTTACCGGCCTCCTGCACATCAGCAGCGAGCAACCACCCGAAGCATCACGGACCTCTCCGGCTGCATCACCGCCTTGTCCGGCTCCCTGTCCGCCGTTCTGTCCACCATCCTGTCCGCCATTCTGTCCTCCATTTTGCCCGCCATTCTGTCCCCCACCTCGAAATCCTCGGAATCCCCCTCCCCCGGACCGATTTCCTCCTCCGAAACCACCACCATTCCCTCCGTTGAACTGCTGTCGCGCGGCTAGACCCGTCTCATCGTACTCGGTGGTGCTCGCTGGAAGAGCCGTAGTCGCAACATCAGCATGCGGCCTGCGCATGACGAGCCTGAACTCGTTGACGGGGGCGGCATTATTACCGCCTCGGAGGTGCAGGCCCAGCTTGTCAGTCAAGTGGTCGCGAGGGGCGGTTAGAGAACGTCTTACGTGCACGCCGGGTCGAGCGAGAGCGTCGCTCGGGACCTGGACGAGCGAGTAAAGTAGGGCGAGCAGGGTGGTGATCTTCATGATGACACAACTCGTTGGTGACTAAAGAGGTTGTTCGGATTGTTGGCAAGCCAGTTGCAGGGATTGGTAGGAAGAATCGGTGCCGGCAGCGTCAAGCCTGTGGGTCAGCGGCGACCGGACTGGGCTCGACGGTGATGGAGGTCTGGAGCAATGGCCGAGTAAAGCCATGAGAGACGTACCAGCCGGTATTTGGTCAAAGCGTCATTCACCTGGACCAGCGGCGTATTCGATCAGAATAGAGAAGGCGGAACAACAAAAGAGGAGGGGGGCTAATGAAATACGGTTGGGGTGGTGCTGTGGACTCAGCGCTGCGATATATGACTCGAGCTATTGACCCGATGATGCCTGTGGTGCAGCGACTGCGAATAGACGACGGTCGTGAAGTGTCCATCGTAGTTGGGCAGCCGGCGTGGCGACGCCCAGACACCCGGCGACGGTGACCTGTGCCCATGTATCCCTGCTGATGACAGGTTACAAGACCCGTCGCTCAGCTTCACGACCTCCCCGGGACGTCATACGGGCCCCCCTCGAGGCGCTCTGGCCTGGCAAGTCTCCCCTGAAGGCCGGGAATCATATTGGAGGGGCAGGATCGGCGTTGCGAGGAGGTCGTTCAATGGGATTACCGCCGACGAGGCCGTACCGCCGGTCGTCTCGCGTTCTCTCGACCTGCCGTTGCCAGGGACGGCCTTTCCGCTTGGGTTCTGCATAACACCATTGTAACTCGCATAGCGCTTCTCGCCGGATGGCCGTGATCAGCTGCGTGGGAGGTCGTTGCCGAAGACCTTTCGACTTTACTCTACTTGACAACAGCCCGTCGACGCGTTCGGATGGGTTTCGGCGATCACCGTCAATCGCTTACTCCGCCGCGGACCATTGGAGCGGTGGCAGTAGCACACCAGGTCGACATGCATATGTCCCGTAATCTAAGCTTTGCATGCATCGGTGCCTTCAGTCCTGAGGAATACTCTTCGACATCTGATTTGTGACATGGGGTGAATAGCAGAGTCCATTGGTCCAAGGGCACGTCTTTGATGAAGTGATCGCCTCACCAGGAACGGGCGGGAACCCCATCACGGGCAGGAAGCTAACACGAACCACCGACCAAGCCAGTCAGTTTTGCAAGCTCTCAAAGTCACTGTGTGGGACGTCTTTTCAGTCGGGCTCGTGTATGTCATGCGGCATGCGGCTCGCCCAGTGATCGTCGCTGAACAACCGGCATCGAAGTCCCTCAGCTGACCCCCGCTGCGAGCTGGCTGACCCACGGTCGACGCGATCCACCTTTCGTCATCCCTCCCTTGGGCCGGTTCACCAACTCCTAGGCTCTGTGCTTGGATCACCACCATCAATCACGGATCGCTTCTTTCTCTTGTTCGCATGGCCCCTTGCGCGAAAACACCCCACGATCGGCATTTCAGCATTCACCTTGCCATTCGATACACACGTCCAGCTTGGATCGCAGGAGGAATCGCGCCCTCGACTCATACTCGCGGGTCCGACAGCGGTACAGCAACCTCGTCTCTTGCAGCGCTGTTGGCTGTGCCAACCTCCAGGTGGTCTCCAGCTTCGTGTAGATCGCCAACGCTTTGGAAGTCACTAGACATGTCGCTGACGCCGCTTTCGCCAAGGGAGGAGCCTGCGCGACCCGCACGCAAGCCGTCCGTCACTTTCCGCAACAGCGGCGCATCAATCGAGCAGAACCCGCCCAGATATACCGCCCTGGGCGCGAAGGGATCTTCGTGAGTTGATCGAGCGGTATCGTTGGCGAATGACCTTGCTGACCGTACCGTAGCCGACTTCCGAACATGCTGCGCGCACCGTCGCACGAAGCAGATCCAGCTCCGCGTAAACGTCTCTCCCTCTCCATTTTTGCGTCTCCACCTAGGGTCCGCATGCCCCGCAAGTGGCCTTACGGTCCGGGTCCCTTTCACATCAGCAACGCCAGCTCCAGAGGGGCGGCGTCGCCAACACCGATCAGCACACCTTCTCCTTCGCAGAGAGCGCGGCCTTCATCGGACATGGTCAAGCACGCCTCTATGTCTTCCCCAGCCCTCGTACCTACATCGCACCCGGCACGCACTACCCGTGGAGATCTCAAGCCGAGTGCGAAAGCGGACAAGAACACCGCAGGCTGGAGGGAATCTGCGTCAGTGCCAGCGGACGGTCAATCCGAAACCTTTCTCGACTTGCGACCAGTCCTTCGATCAAGCACTCCCAAGCTGCCGGACTCACCTGCTCTGTCGACGGCCATTGCTGAGGCTGCGCACAACGACAAAGTGCGCGTGCGAGACGTCCCCGTCGCTCGACCTACTGTGCGTATCGCGCGGCCTGTGCGAAGCGCAAACCCCATCTGCTCAAGCACTCTTCCGACGACCACGGCTTCGCCCCATTACGACCAGTCCTCTCCCTCAGATTCAGATAAACTTGCACCAATCGCGAGCGACACCCTGGACAGGCTGTCCCCCACTATCTCGGAGCAGTACGTCTGGTTGTGCTCGCGCCCGAGTCCTGTCCATTCATCCGGCTCCCCGTTCGTCGTTTCACCGGCGTTACGGACTCCACTCAAGATGGACCGCTCGTTATCCGTAGACACCATCACTACGCCGCCGGTCGCTGGCTGCAAGCTCGCCCGCCCCTTCGTCACCCGAGCCATGTCAACCGGGCGACTCGCCAGGGAATTCGATGAAGATGGGCGAGTCATTTGTCTGTCTGTTCACTCCGGTAGAATCATCGGTGAGGAGGCAGGGCACGACCGTCCATCCCGAAGTAGTGATCCGTCCCAACGCTGCGCCCCTTCCTTGGCCTCATCTAGGGGAAACGCGCCTTCGGCAAAGTTAGACCGTACCCACATCCCGCCAAGCGACATTTCTCTATCTCAGAGCCGGATGGGGGATGGTGGACACGTCGTCACGAAGAATACAGCTGTGCTTAGCAAGGCGAGGAAGGGTTACACGCAAGTCGGGCGACATCGACCCCGACACGGCGTAACGGACAAGGGCGGGCGTTTGGTAGGACCCAAGTCCGCCGTCAGTCCGCAGTTGGAGAGGGTGAAGGGGTGGTTCAGTATGGCTTGATTTCGGCAATCAAATCTATTTGACGACTTGATGACCTTGTACATGACATCTCCGGACGGAAGTGAATTTTAATGGATGTCAGATTGGCACAACGATGAGAGCGAGCGCGATGCAGTTATCCATGGTTGCCCGAATGATCGGGTCTCAGGCACAGCTATTTACGTAAATCCACGTCCATCCGTCACGATTCAACGAGCGACCTGCTATCCATTCACCTCGTCTCTTGCCATACTAGATCCCCGTTCGAATCGCCCGACCAGCGCAGGAGCGAGCCCGCAAGCATGCCGCCCAAATCTGTGCTGGTCACATATACCCTCCACCCCTCGCCTCCGCCCGTCCAGGGATCCTATACCGTTCGCTCTCCGCTCATCAAGGCTCTTGAGGGTGTTCGCGCCCAATTCCCGTTGACCAATCTGCATTGGAAACCGACTTCGCGGACCTCGATACGAACGATACAGTCTCTCGATGTGGATTTGCTTGAGCTCGGAGAGGTGGGGACGCTCGGGAAGGAGGTAGCTGGTAGCGTGCTGGAATGGCCCCTTGTCAATATCTGCTTTGTGTCATGCGAGGTGAGTCTGGTCCCGATGCTCCGAGCCTGTGGCATCGCGTCTGCCGGCAGATGAGGCCTAAGCTCACGGCAAGTCTGATGAGATGTACAAGAACCAGACAAAGTCGTTCATCCGGGACTGGCTATCGCTGCTCGCGGCACGGCGGAACGTACACGCTCCGCTTATCGTGCTGGTCAACAGCGCCAATGCCGCCGCGGCTGCGGGCAAAAACGTCTTTGGACGAGATAAAGGGGTCATTGCGAAATTACGCACCGACTTCAACAATCAGAAGCGGGACAGGTGAGCTGAGTTGCGCTGTGGAGCGAAGTCGAGCTGATGCCAGGTGTGTGCAGTTGAACCTCCCGCCAGAGGGCAAGGACGACCCGGCGACATGGGTGGAGGTGATCAACAAGCTCAAGGAGAGCATTGTCTCGGCCTTGGATGGCGCTATGCTGGAGCGGGAAGAGGACGTGAAGCGAGGAGAGGCGCAGCGGATGACGGTCGGCTGGAACTTTTGCACCTGGTTCTTGCTCAAGGCGGGTCGCGAGTCTGCATCGGCGAATCGAGTCACTGACAGGCAGGAATCACTTGCTCTCTCGTTCGAGGGCGTGAACCTATACGAAGACGCTCTAGTGGTATATGAAGAGCTGGAGGCGTCCTTCTTGCAAGTGCTGAAGGAGCAAAACTTGTCGTGGTTCGGCAAACTAGGAGCTACCGGAGCCAAGGACGATTCATTGCCCATCCTCGATTCGACGGCAAAGCCGTATCGAGAACTGCTGCAATCCAGCTCGATCAGTATTTTCGATTTCCGGATATACGTCTTCGCTCGCCAGGCTCAGCTGTTAGGGAAGATTGGCCGGATCACAGAGATTGCAAAGCGGGGCCAGTGGTTCGTTGCGAGCTTGACGAGGCGGCTCAGAGAGAGTGCGGTGAGCACCGACCCGTGGCAGGTCATGTTACCCGGCTGACCGTCAGGCGGACCTGGCGGACAACTTCATCGAGTCGTGGACTTACACGGCGTGTATGGATCTCGTGCAGAAGTGCGACGAGTGGTCTAGGATTGACCGGCCAAATGGAGATTACTCGGGGCTGATAGCCTACGAGTCAGCGCGATCGGAGCTGCTCGATATCGCGCGTGTACAGGTGAGCCGGCTTCAGACTCTGCGACAATCGAGCTCACGTGCAGGTTGAACGGATAGGTGTGGCCGTGAGCCATCTGCCCAACGAGTATCCCTTTGCTCAATCGTCTGCGCCGACTCTCGCCAATGATGACGTCCTCTTTGAGTCCTCAGAGACTGGCTCGACCGACGAACCGGAACAACCCACTTCGGACAAACAACAGCTTTCAAGCCAACAGCTACTTGCCGCTATCGCCAACAAGGCAAATTTCCAGGCGCTGTATACGACCCTCACGAAGCGGGCGATGGCAGCATATGAAGCGTGTCATAAGGCGAATAGCGTGATAAGGCTGAAAGCGGACCTTGCGGCCCTCGCCTTGTGAGCCTCAAAACGGATCCCGGTGATGATTCGCTTATTGTAGGCTCAAAGAAGACTGGGTATCAGCGTACGACCTGTGTCGTGATCTCGCCAAGGACTGTGCAGAGCTGCTCATCTGGGAACCGGCATCAAAGTTCGCGCTAGAAGGTGCACTGCGCGCACACGCACATCTGGCCTTGGACAAGCAGGAAGATTGGACGAACCTCGCTCTGGCATACTTGCGTGTATGTGCTATAATACCAGACGAGCACGGGCAGCTGGCGGGCGTCTTGGCCGGTCTTGAGAGTGTGCCCGAGGGTCATACTGGTGCGTCGACCGCAGTATGCAGGAGCCGAGCTGACCGTAGTGGATGGTCACAAGGCTTTCAGTATGCGGATAAAGAGCGATGTCGCTGGATGGGGCGAGGAAGCGGACATCAACATTCTTGATGTGGAATTGGAGAATCGTTTGGGGATGGTGAGCACTAAGGGTGGGAGTGGATCAAAGTTGACAAGCAGCCGGTCAGGTTGAGGTCGCTGGATCTGGACTTGTCGGATGGTACAGGTGAAGAGATCACGTTTGGCGACAACGATGCCACACTGCAGCCAGGCTTGTCCTCCATCTCCCTGAGAAGTCCGGTGAGTAGATAGCGTGATGCCTGGAGGTGGACGGCGAGCCTGACTTGCTCAGACATCGGTACAGGGTCTGTTCACAGTGCGGGAAAGCCGACTCCGCCTTGGACAAGTCACTTTCGCGTATCCGAGCCAGAATGAGGAGACGCTTTTGCGCATACACCGCAACGCAGCGGGACCTAGAACGGTCCTGCGAATGCCTTACAACAGTATGTCTGGCGAAAGGCGACCAGATCCACGGCTGACCGTTAGTCTCGCTAGATCGTGATCCGACCGTCGTACTGGAGGTGCACGCCGGTTCGGTACGCTTGACCGACGTCAAGGTGACATTGGCAAGCTCGCAGGATGATGTGCGGTATGAGCTTGGCAGCTCGACATCCGATGACGCGAGTGAGTGTCGGGAATAGCGTGGTCCTGAAGCTATTGGTGACGGACAGCGATAAATCCCGGCGTCGGTCATGTCGTTATCGGCGACCTGGCAGCCGGTGCCGTGACGAACATCGTGATCCCTTATGCGGGCACCTCGGCTTCTGATCGAGCGCTAGTGAGGGCTTGCAGCAGAACGTCCCGGACCGCGCTGATTCCAGGCGCGGGCTGTTCTGTCCTACACTGCCCAAGACGGAGCGAAGCGAACGGCGATCGACCATCAACGAGTCTCGATGGGCTTGCCTCTCACGGTCAATGTACAAGACTTCTTCCGGCCGAGCTCGTGCGTGCGCAAGCGTAATCAGCCGTTCTGAGCTCACACTGCAGCCTCATTTCGCACTTCACTATCGCCTCGGATGGCCGAGAGCACCTTCGTGTCAGATCGGTCAAGCTCGATGATGCCGGCGGAAAGTCGTACTCGGTCGAGAGCGCTCGGCAGAAGTGGGATGCAACCACTGTGAGTAGACTCAACTTGCACGCCGCGAGGAGACACTCAAGATGCAGGTCGTATCACCCACTCAGCCTTTGTCGTGCTTATTCAAGATCCACAAGCGAGTTTCAGGTGAGTGGCTCGCCGGATGAGTAATGCGAGTGCTGATACGTAGATGTGTCAGCGGTGTTGCGGCTCGTCATCCAGTATCGTAGCGTTGAAGACGGTGCGTGACCGCGTGAGCAGATACTGGAGGTGCTGATCCTGCAGAACTAAGGGCGAAATGCGCTCAGGCGTTCGAGGGCGACAGGAAGTCTGCTAGACTTGTTCAGAGAGCGCTGGACGCGAAAGTAGACTGGCTGCAGGAGTACTTGGCGCTTGGTCGCGTGGGACCCGGTCTGAGGGGGGCTTTACAGCGGGATCTGCTCGAGAAGGAAGCGGGCAGCTTGGTCGAGGTGCGTACGGCTGCCGATGAACGATGCGAAGGCTGATTGCAGGCGATCAATGCTGTATCCTTGGTCGACGAGAATGGGGTTTGGCGGACATTAGAGATACCGGTAGACGTCCCGCAAAAAAGGGTGTGTGATCTGTGCAACGAGCCAGAATTCTCGCTGACATACAGCTACTCACTTGCGTCCGGTTTGACCACACCTCCCCGACAGGAGGTGTATACGAAGGTCGCGCGATCTCGCTCAACATGACCTTTGACACCACCTTCAACTGGCTGAGCTCTGCAGACAAGGATGCACTGCATAATGGCGAGGTGGAGATGATGTGGGATGTGGCGGTGTCGCAGGATGATTGGGTGATTCTGGGCCGGAAGAAGGGACAGTACACTGCCGAGGTGAGGCACTGGAGCGCCACAGACCTAGGACACTGGGAGGCCCGACGCTGACGATCAGGTCGGCAAGTCTGTCACGCAAGAGATCGTGCTCGTCCCGGTTCGAGCGGGCAAGCTCTTCCTTCCGACCGTACACGCCAGCCTCCTTCCCACGTCTCCAGCTGCGCAGCCGGATGGCACGGCTAGCCACACGGCCGGATCATCACTCGGCGGTGAAGGTGCTGCGCAGTCTGCCCCTGTGAACCCCGATGACGAAGACCGCATCGTATGCGAGACGTTCGTGGTCAATGCTGCGGAGGTGGTGGATGTCCTGCCGGCGGGGAAAAGACGGACAGTGTTGGTGCCGATAGCAGCGCGGGATGGCTGGGAAGCATGATCAGAATCTACTGAGGCTCGTCATGCAGTATCTGTGCGAATTGGGGCAGCGCATTGTACATGGCCTGTTGTGCATATGTACACAGGTCGACATGGATGATTTACATGCATGTTGTCAGTCAAGCCGTGATACGCACATCGCTCCATGACGGTGAATGACCAGATCGCATCCATGCTATATGCAAAGTGACACAACGATACCTACTATACACAGATGCTACATGCAGGATACGCTTCCTCCCTTCCTCTCAAAACCTTGGCCCCGACTCTCGCGCACACTATCCGCTTCACCCTCGGTCGCTCACCACCTGCCCAACACCGACGTGACGTACTCTCCCGCCATTTGCAAGTCGTGATATTCACACACTACCATCAGCCCTCTGACTCGCACGACGGACCGATGCGCCGCAACGACGCTCTACTCACCCGACTGGATCATCTTGAGCTTGTTCTTCGCCTCGCCCCGGTTCATGCTCGTCTTGTACGAGCCACCACAGTGACACGTTGGCGCGATATTATCGTCCTTGCTTTGCGCGCACTTGACGCAAATGACCTGGGCGTCAGCCTTCGATTCCTCGATTTGCCGCGTTATCTGGGGTTCACGCCCCCGACTCACATCCTGTGTCTGGTACGCCGTGATTAGCCGCGACACCATCTCGATCAACGGCCCCTCGATCTGGAAGCGATCATACTCGGCGTCGCATTTCTGCCATCAGCTCGGTCGCCTCTGCCGTTCCGAAGCTTGTGGCGGCCTGCACTCACATGGCAGACCCAGCTCTTCTTTGCCGGCGGGATGATCTCCCCATCCTCGCCCACGCTAGGCAACCTATCCGGATCACGACAACAGTCTACATCCCTGATCCCATTACACCGCCCACACACCACCATAGGCACGACCAAGCTTTCACACGGGTTCTTCCAGCTCGCTTCGGACGAGAACTCGCGAACGCCAAGCAGGTCCAGCAAGTTCTTCCGCAGGATCTGGATCTGCACGACATGTTCCGTCGACAGGGCGTACACCTCGCATATGCTCTTGACGAGCTCGAGGGTCGGGTTCGTGCGCGATCCCTTCGCGCCTGGCAGATCGGGGAAGGTAAGCGCCTCAGCTAGGGCCTCGTTCGTGCTCGCTCCCGCCTGCTTCCGCTTCGCGGCCGCAATGTCTGCCAACAGCCGGCGCGTGAGCGTCTGCGAGATGGCCTTCTGCCCCGCCTTGACCTCCTTCTCCTTCGCGGGGTTGATCGTCGAGCTCTCCGCACCCGGCGCGTCAATGTTCAGCGAGTGAATCACCCGCAGCGGCGTGCGTCCGTCACTTGCGTTCCGTTTGGCCGTGTACAGCGCGAAAATGAAGTTGGCGACGTTCCGCTCGAAGATGGGTTGTAAGCTGGGGGGCAAGAAAGCCATGATGTTCCAATCCATGCTGATCTCGAACCGCCCGCTCTGCGTAGCGACCTCGTTCTCCACCTGGTCGGTAGGGACCTTGACGCCGCCGTAGTTCGCAACGTCCATCCAGGCGAGGTAGTTCCAGAAGTGGGTGATATCGATGACGAGGTGTCGGAACAGCTCTTGGCCCGTCGCGGCCGTAACGAGGTACTTGGCAAACGCATAAGCCGCGCCGGCGTCGGGCTTGGTAGTGAGCAAGAAGACCCGGTTGAAATCGGCATAGACGACGTGCGTGCCGAGTCGCTTGAACTCGGCCAGCAGCTGCAAGATCGTCTTGCGCATGAGGCCGTGCAAGAAACGGTGCAGGGCCGGCTCGAACATGCAGCTCGAGCTGTTCGAGATCCACCGCCAGAACCCGTCGACGACAAGGTTCGCGGCGCTCTTATCCATCCCGCGGACGTGCGCTCGGGCTTTGTCGAGGAACCACGCGCGGACCATGCTCTTGAGGACGCCGAACGTCTGCGTCGACAAGACCGCATCGCCGAGCATGACACTCGCGTTGGCCGTTCCCTTCGCATACGCGTCGAGATTGTGCGAGGACGAGTCGAATGCCAGGGACCCTGATCCTGATCCCTCCATCTCGTTGACCAGAGCCGACTGCAAGACCGCGTTGATAGCGAGATCGGCGATCTCCATCTCCAGCACCACGGACGAATACGTCCCCTTCGACGTGATCTGCGGTGGGACGAGATCTTCTGGCGTATTCGTATCCTCCTCTGATCCACCCAGGTCAGGTCGCGGCGAGGCAGACCACCACAGTACCGTGTCCTGCGCTGACAGCCTCCTGGCGAAATCGATGTCGGCGAGGTGCACAGCCGGATCAGCTCCCAAGTTCTGCAATCAGCCAAACCGTCTATCTGGGCGCTCTATCCACTCACGCCAAGCGGCACGTCATAGTGCGCAGCAATCTCAATCTGGTTCGAGATCCAGCCGCCCAGCTTCAAATACGCCGCGACCATCCGCCTACTGCTGTTCAAGAGCCACATCAAGCTCCCTTCCTCCTCCTTGGCCATCTTGTACTCTATGACCGGGAAGTCCTGCCAGATGGCACTGCGAGCGAGATACCAAGCGTGCTCGAACGGCGAGTCCAGAGCAAGGACATTGGACCCATGCCGGAGGCTCTGCAGATCCTTCGCGAGCTGCCGGAGCGCACCATTCTCCGAGGGATAGTACGTCGTGTCAAAGTCGAGGGTGTCCGGGTAGGTTATCGCGCCCTTGATAGTTGCTTTGGCGAGGCGTTCGGCATACCACTTTGAAGGTGAGGGGAGTTGTTGGCGGTTCCGCGCGTTGTCAACGACGTAGACTTTGGCTGGCTGACCGGGCGAGAAAAGGCCGATGAGATGGCGAGAGGCGACCGTGGCGTGGAAGAGGAAATGGTACTTGATGCCCTTTCCTTCGTCCAAGTATCGATGCCGGAGGACGCTCGTCTCCGGCCGCTCGAGATCAGTCAGGTCGAAGCCTTTGTCCAGACCCCGGGACAGACCGCCAGTCGCTCCGGACCGCAGCGCGCAGCTCGTACCGAACGAAAGCAGCGCGCGGGTGACAAGCGGCACCTGCAACTCGTACGCGCCATCAACATTGGGGTTGTTGATCAAGCTGCTGAAGTGCGACTCTCCCGCAACGAATAGGCTCTCCTCGACGCTGATCTTGAACAAGTGCCGAGCGAGCTGACCACGGGGCAAGGTTCGAGCGACCGAGTTGGCGGCGTACCGGTCCGAGAACGTCCCAGCCTTGGGAAGCGCCTTGAAATTCAGGTAGAACTCCCTTGGGATCCGCAGCCGGACCGACTGGAACGTGCCATCGATGGCGAGCCACAGACGATACTCTCCTGCTCGCGTCGTCTGCGCAATTTGGATGACGTCCCACTGCCGGCTCGACATGTTGACAGCCCGATTGCGCAACATGGACGAGACCTTTCCGTCGTTGCGAATCCCGCTCTTCCGTAACCGGGCCTTCTCTTCCCGCTGGGCTCTCCACTGTCTCCGCATGACGCGCAGATATCCCGAATAGTCGACGAGCGGGTCCGGCGCAACTTCAGGCTCTTTGACCTTCTTCTTCTTCACCACCGCCTTCTTCCCCATCGCCCTCTCCCCTTTCGAGACTCCGCCTCCTGTCACGTCCTCCATATCCACACCGGCCGGCGCAATGGTAGTGGCCTGCATCCGCGCAAACATGTCCGTCAACTTGTGCTGCTGGAACTTGTCCTCCTTGGCCGCCACACGTCGGAACAGCCAGTCGGGGTGCCGGATTCGAGGTACGGGGTTCGCGACCTTCTGCAGCGCAGCCGGGATCGTGATTAGCTTCTGGATCACGCTGCCCAGTCGCTCGGTGTAGTACTCCCAGTCCAGGATTGTGCGGAGATCAAAGTCGATGAGCGAGTTGTCCTTCAGCCACTTCTTCAAGAAATGCTTCTTGATAGGCTCCTCGGCCGTGAAGATCGCAACTGGTATAGCCCGCTCCGTGACCGGCGCGCCGTTCGGTTTCGCGGAAATGATGAATCGACAGGACAAGCCCTTGTCCTTGACCATCTGCTCTCCCAAGAACTCGGCCAATCGACGCGCAGTCGAGATCGACGTCGATTTCTGCGACCCATACTCTGCGAGCGTCTTGGACATGCTTCGGTTCTCGGCAATAAGATCGACAAGCTCGTCGTCGCCCAGACTGCTCGCCTTGGACTGCAGGATATCGAGCCACTGGTCGGCGACTTTGGCGACTTCGGCGTAACATTCCTCGGTCGTTGAGCCGAGCAAGAACTTGTCGAAGATTTGACTCTGGAAGATCTTGATGAGCTGCAGCTCTCCTCGTCGCTTGACCTCGAAACCCTTGAGCTCGGCCAGACTGCCATCCGGGTTGAACACCGCGTATCGCTTCTTGAGCAGCTTGTCCTCCTCCTTCGACGACGGAAGGATCATCGCCTTGTACGGCCCGTCCAATTCGAAAAAGATGGAGTTCTCCGATTTAACCTGGTACGTCCCAGACGATTTGTCGACGAGCTCGTGGTACTGGTGATTCGTGTACTGGGCGTGGACGAGGTGGTTGAGCATCGTGCACGGATAGCTGATCCCGAACTTCTTGCCGTTCTTGAGTTTGAAATCAAAGTTCTCAGGGAAGACACCGGGAAGCATACACCAAATACCGTCTGTGTCGAGCTCGAGGGGTCGACCGATCTGTTCGACGAGTTGCCGCGCCATCTGGATGATACTCGCGCCAGTGAGACAGGTGATACCCGCCATCTCCATCGAGTACCACCTCGCGCCCTTTCGCATGACATAGCCGTAGAACGAGTTGAGAATACACTTGTGCGCGAGCTGAAGCGAGTCGTACAGCACAATCATCTTCTTCGCCTCGTCGACCGCAGCCACCGCGCCGCCCTCGTCGAATGCCTTGTCGAGATTCTTCTTCCACGTCTTGTGCAGGCCCTTGTACTCGTATCGTCGATCACGGAATGCGCGGACCGTGTCGATATAGAACGAGTTCTCCCTTTGACAGATGATCGCCGTCTTGGTGACCACCTTGGTCTCATGCGTCTTCTTGTACACTTTCCTCGAGTAGTCGCCAAGCCGCTTGTGGATGAGGGCGGATTGCTCTGCCTCTCCGAGATCGACGAATCGTCTGCGAGGACCGGTCGGGTATTTCGGGGGAAACATCTCCTGTTCCAGCGCATACCGCACCATGTTCACCTCGTCCCGCTTTGCCGGGAAATACTCTCCTCGCCACGCCCACTCCATGCGCCGATCGCAGACCTTGTCCGGGCGATTATAGTCGCACGTTGCACAGGCCGCTTCGTCCTTGACCGAATCGGGTTGCAATCGATTTGACAACATGATGTTGGGGTACATGGCGGCGACGTCGAGATGGTAGATGAGCGGGGCGTCGAATCGGTTCGGGTTGTCTCGCATCGTCTCTAGAGCAGTCTGGATCTGCTCCTTCACTTCCGCATAGTTGGCGACATCATCCAAGCTGATCTTGCCTTCCTCGACAAGCGAAAACTCCAAGGCGGCATCCAGGTCATCGATGAGCTGCCTTTAGTCGCATTCGTGATGTTGCGAAGCGGGACCTTTACCTTTTGCATCACCTCGGGCACCACCTTGAAATTGGTGGGTATATCGCTTCGGAAGACTCCCGCCTCGAGCGCCTCGACGTGACCACCGACATACGTCTCCGATGCCAGCAAGTGGCCTTCATACGTGACGCCATGTGGATCTTCATGACGATTGGGCATAATGATATGCGCCTGATACGCCTCAACCTGGATGTTAGCTCGGATCGAAACATACATCATCATCATCAGCACCCACCATGAGAAGCGTTTCACATAGCGTCCCAGACCCTTTCCGTAACACTTCATCCGGGTTAAGCGGGATAATGTTACACAAGGAGAAGATGAACGGGTGGACGTATTTCATATAGAGGTAATACGTCGCCACGGCGTCAGAGACAGAGTACGTGGCGAGTGTCTGCGGTTGTTCGATGGCGTATCTGTCATGAGCTATGCGTCTTTCGGCGCATGGGCGAGCACTACTCACGGCGTCATGAGCTCCGGATCCAGCTCAGCAGGGTTGTAGCCCAGCTTCGCCGTCGTGACGGCTTTGAGGCCTTGACTCCCTTGTGGCAGATACGAATCTCGCTTCACCCATCTATCGTGAGCCAACGATATCCTCTCGCCTCGTCTTCGCCGAGACCTACCTGAAGCAGTCCATGTGCATGCAAGATCGGCTCTTGTACTCGCCCTCGTTATCCGGCCTGAATCCAATCTCCTCATACATGCTGATGCCATGTATCTTCGCGCGAACGTCGACGAAGGGGAAATCGAACGAGTCACCGTTATACGTCGCCATGACCGTCGGACGGCTCTCCCGGATGTGCTCGAACCATCTCCGTATCAGGGCCGCCTCGTCCGGCTCGTTGAAAATCGTGAACTCTCCCTGGTACTCGTCCTTGGGCGTGTATTCAAAGTCGTCGATGTCCTCGCTGACGATCTCTCGGTTCGTGATGAGGTAACCCTGGCCGTCGATCATATACGATATCATCATGATCTGATCCGTTTGTTGATCGGGGAACTTGAGCGGCTGTTTTGACGTCTCGATATCGTAGGCCATGACGACGGGCTCGGCTCGCTTGACGATGGAAGTGATGCGTTCGAGGGAGATCAAGCCGGTGCGGGAGGTGACGGTGTACCACAGACCGACTCGGATATCTGGCGTGAGCGATGACTCTGGGCCTACACCACAATCCAGTCGGGTAAGAGCTTGCACTCACCGAGATCGATAGCTACTCGGAGGTAGTAAGGGATATCGTGTTCCCGTATATCGATGATACACTCTGCGGGCTCACGTTCCCGCTTCTTCTGCTCCGTCTCCTCCGCGCCCCAAGCCTTGCCTTCTTCCTCCATACCACCCCCACCGTGCTCCGCGGACATGCCCACGACATCGGCGTACGCGTCCACGGCCGACAACTTGGCCGAGTTGGCGAGCGCGAGAGGGAGCAGCTCCCGCCGTATCAACTGCAGGTCTGGCGTGTTGTGGAAGAACAGCTTCAGGAATATTGGCGGGGCTGATAACAGGTGGTTTGGCTGTCCTTCAGCTGGAATCCCCACCGCGAATGCGCCGTTGGACGGAAATCACGCACCAGATCCAGATCCCACTTCTTTTCCCGTTCTATCCGTACCAACGTCCCTTCGAAGCGCTTCAGCAACCACTCCTCCACGACGGTTTCGCTACCGGGCTGGTGGTCAGCTCCACCACAGCCGTAGCTCTGTCAGGTGAAGAGTCCCCTCGATTCGATGCTCACCCTGCACGTGATGTAGAAGTACGGCTCGTACGGTATCGTCGCCTTGAACATGCCTCCGTCGTCCTGGATGAAGTAGTAGTCCACAGCCGCGATGCCTCCAGCTATCGTCGTCGAGCTGATCAGTGTCTGGCGTCAGTGTGACGCTCGCTCTCAGCAACGATGCGGCCTCGCCGCCCCTTCGGAGCCGTCACCGCAGACTCTTCGGGCCCGCCGTGCAATCCCACCCACCTGGTGCATGTTGACCAGCCAGCCCACGCGCTTCTCGCCCTCGTAGCTCCCACTCTCGAACCGCTCAAAACCGAGCTTCGAGTCAATCTCATCCCATATCCGGACCTCCTCGAACCGCTCGGCCGAGGCACTGCCATCGTCCTCCCTCACTGGCGCAGGGCGGTCTATGCCATATGCGACTCCTCCACCTCCAGCGGCGCCGCTGTGCCGTTTCTTGCCCGTAAAGCGCGTGTTTCCTCTGGATCCACCGCGGAACGATGGCCCGCCGCGCTTGTAGGACGACATGGCGACGAAACAGGATCTCGCTCGTCGAGCCGCAAGCGGATCACGGGGAAGCCGAGAGAGAGAGAGAGAGAGAGAGAGAGAGCGGGAGAGGGAAGGAGGAGGGGTACAACCGTTGAATACGTAGGTGAAAGATGGACAAAGTAATGAAGCCGAGGACCAATGTTGAACGCGTAATTTCGCCCTGCCCCGCTCACGCGTCCAGACGCGTCGCGCTCACTCATAATTTTGCCACCCATCTCCATCCCAGTCTGACCCCTCAGTCTCAACCCACATCGCTCAATGAAATGCACAATGCATCAACTTGTGTCGTATCGCGTATCAATCAAATCATCAATGCTCGATGCCATGCTGCTCCTTCGACCCGTCTCCCCAATCTCGCGATCACCTTCTCGTGATCCTTGGCCTCATGCTCGGTTTGTCTTCGGCCAGAAAGGGAAGGGGTTGTGGTGGATCTTCTTCCTCGGCGGATCGGGCGTTCTATGCCTGATACGACCTGAAGTCCTTCCATTCGTCCTTGGACAGTAGAGAGGAGATGAATGTGTGGAACACGGGGGCCTGATTGGGCGTGGACATGCGGTAGAGAGGCACGGCGGTGCGCAATGTCGAACGCTGCATCTCCTCTGTACGTCAGCGTCCACTCCCCCCTCCTATTGTAGCCGATGATCTTCAAACCGCAGCACTTTGGCCTCTCATACATGACACGCCGGACCGTCACCGCGACTCACCCTTGCGTTCCAAGTCCTGCTTGACCGTATCATCCTTGACCTCTACATCCTTCATGATCCCCTTCAAACTCTCCGCGACTTCATCGAGTCTCGGGATCACTGAAGCCGGCGCGAGCTGCGCCAATCGCAGGAGCAACATCAGGCCAAGGATCTTCACCTCGTTGACGTCCTTGAGAGCCGCCATGACGCGCTCGGTGAATGTCGGCAGATCGATCTTGGAGAAGCACGTGCCGAGCTGGTGTCAGTAAGGTATTCGTTCGTTGTCACGGATTCTCATCAGCTCACGAGAGTATACCTGTTCATCAGCTCTGATCCAACCACCGTATCATAATTTTGCCACGCACATGGTCTCATAGGCCGTCTTCCTGTTCTCAAGTCCATCATCCTCAATGACTGGCATTAGCAACAGCCATCCCACCAGTTCTGAACCACGACCTACCCTTCCAGGGGCCCATTTGCACCTCCCGCTGCAGCTCCTTTCTCACCACCGTCTCCTCATACAACAACGGCTGAAGAGCCGCCAAGCGGTCAATGATCAAGTGCGGTTTGTTCTGGATCGCAGCGTTGAGCGAAGCAAGGGACAACCTCCTGACGATCTACGTCTCAGCAACGCCTACCCCTTTTTCCGCTCAAGCGGATTCCAACACTCACGACATTCTCATCATGCATCAACGAAAGAAAGTCGACGATGATTGGCGCGATCAGCTCGTCGTACGCCGACGATGTGTCAATGAAGGTGTATCGAACGGCAGCAGCAACCATCGCCTTGTTCCGAGCAGACGAACTGATAAGGCGCTGGGGCTCAGCTCGGTAACGTACGAAGACTGGCAGGCTGACCTGCAACTGGGGGAGGTACTTAGCTGGCGCCGTAGTGGTCAGCTTGCCGATACAAGCCGCCTTGACGTTCCTGATACCATCGTCACCGAGGTCCTTCTCGTCCGCCGAGGCGCCCTTCTTGCCGGTCTTGCCCGCGTCGTCTTTGTCGTCGAACAGCGGTATCCAGAGCAGGTCAGCGATCGATTCGAGCTGGGCGGCGGAAGAGTGCTGTGTGACCTGGATGTCAGGGAAGCCTCGCATAACATCTCGGCGAGCTTACCTCTTTGAGGGCGTGCAGAAGGAAGAGCCGGTTTCCTGAACCCGATCCAGCTTCGATCTGCTTGAGCAACTCAGGCAAGAAGACACCCGGCGATCCGACCGCAAGGTTGCCCGCCGCCGAGGCCGCAGCGGTTCTGATGCTCTCGGACTCTGAGTCGAAATGGCCCAGGATGAGCTGGAACAGATCGGCATGCCCGCCGAGGTCACTATTGGTCAGCCACGGGGCCCTACAAAGTACTCTGGACGCTCACATGCTACGTCCGATTTCGCCGATACACGAAAGCGCGAGGAACAGCTCAGCCTCGCCAGGATTTTTGCCCTGATTGTCAGCTTGCTTTGACCACGCCCATTCGAGCATCTCACCTTGATGATCTTTTGGAAGCCGGACAGGATACCGTCCAGCCCGCCTTGGCTCTGCTCCGCGATGACACCAACACACCGCGCGGTGCTTGTATAGGTGATTGTGCCTCCCGTCGTCGCATCCGGCAGCTTCGCACCGGCAGTGGTGGGCTTGATGTTATCAATGCACGTCGATACCAGTGCAGCGGCCGACGAGGGGTTTGCTGCGGTGTAAAAACCGTAAAACGAAACGAGCGAGTCGATAACGGTAGCGATGTGATCGGTGCTTTGGAGAAGCTGGAACGTCTCGGGCAAGATTTGCTGCTCGATCGTACCAAAGCTTGATGGCTGCAGGGCGAGGATGAGGGAGATGGTAGAGAGGGTCATGGGCGCGTCGATGAACTGCTTGAGCTCGATGACGAGTGCTTCGGCGGTATCTGCCGGAAGGTTGCGGCCCACTCGGGTAAGCACCGATTGGAGGCAGGAGAACTCGGCGTTCTTCGATGCAGTTCGCCGAGTCTTTCGCAGAGCCGTAACGACCTCTGGCAGGACTTCCAGGAGCCACGACTCGAACTGCTTTCCCTTGCAAAGCGGCGAGGCGGCAATTCGCCCAATGACCTGCACGGCGGTGACGGCGGTAGCTTCTGAGGCGAGTCGAGTGGAGATGAGTGAGAAAGCGGTACCGTAGTCCTTTGACAAAGCATCACCTTCGTGTACAAGCAGGTGTCCGAGGGTGTCCAGCGCACGCTCTCGCACCTCGCCGTCGACTGATGTATCGCCGAGGACCTCGGTCGTAGCGGTGAAAAGATCTTGCACTGGCTTCGAGTAGTTGACAGCCAGAGGGGAGGCCGAGCCCTGGGGACGAAGTGATTGGGCAAGAGCTGTGGCCGCCGAAAACGCCTCGAAGTTGACCCGTTGCAACTTATCCTTCATGCACCGGACGATGGCCGGGACCAAGGTGTTGAGGTGGCTGGCGTAGATGCGGCCAGAGTGGTGTCGGAAGAAAGTCGCGAGGAAGGCCAAAGCGGACATGGCGAGCGAAGAGGAAGCGCTACTATCGACGGATCGAACGGCGGTGGCAGCCGCAGAGCAGATCGCATCAGCTTCGCCCTCAAGTCCGCCATTCTGCGCTTCGTCCGTCTGTCGAAGGAGCTCAAAGCACTGCTGGCGAGTGGCAACCGATTTCGAAGCGAGTTGTTTCAGCGTCGATTGCAGCAATCTACCGTGTATTTGCGTCAGGCAGGCAAACGCACTGTCCGTCAGCGACTTTCCAGTCACGTGACTTTGCGTCACTCACGTCTCCTCCACGCCGTCCTCGTCCATCTCCTCCGACCTCTTCCTCTTGTTTCGTCCGTTTGCTACAGCGTCGGCGGATCTAGCCTGGGCCGTCTGCTTGAGCAGGGTTTCGACAGAGGCGAGGACCTCGAGTCTGACGCTCTCTTCCCTCTCGGCGAAGCGCGCAATGAGAGTTGGCAGAGCGATCTTGTAGAAGTCGACGAGAAGGTCGTTCCGTGTACCGATCAAGGCATACAAAACCTTGGCGGCTGAACGTCGGATCTTCCAAGAGATATCCTCTTCGTCCGAGTATCTGCCCGTCAGCCATGCTATGTTGCACCGCGGTGTCAGATCTCACGCGTCATCTTCGTAGTCGTCATCCTCATCCTCGTCGTCGCCGTTCATATCGACATCGTCATCTTCATCCAGTTCAACGTAGTTCTGGGGTAAGCGGAGAGCGAGGTCAAACCAGCGAGTGACATACAGGGTCATACTTGACGAGCTCAAGCGACCTTTGCAATATCCGCTCGACATAAGGCCTGACCTCCGTCGGACAGCGGTAGATGAGCGTCTCGATTGCCTATCGTCAGACTCAGCCTGTCCAAACGTAAAGCACTCACCACCAACGCCGCCTCCGTCGCCTCAACCTGCTCTGGGTCGTTCGTATGCTTCAGAATCTCATCCAGTATCGTTCCCGACCCCACCAAGCTGCCAATCCCAGCAACGACTCCCTGCTCCTTCGCCAGCGCAGCGACCAGTCCCACCCAGGCATTCCCAGCCTCTCCTCCAGACGTGATCCCCTGCTCCAGCTGATCCTTGAACTTGGCGCTGAACAGACCCGGGTTGGTAGCGACCAAGGCGGGTATTGCTTCCGTCGCTCGTTTCCTGATTGAGGCGTTACGCGAGGTGGACAAGATACTGATGAGGGAATCGAGGGAGCTCTCCTGCAGTCCGGGGGAGGAGACGAGCTTGTCTGCGAAGCGGAGGTAGATGTCCTTGACAACCTGCAGCAGCTCCGACGCGACTTGCGAATCCGGTTTGGCGGACTGGGATCAGCGCTGCTGCCTTGCGTCGTGTGAGCGGCCTGATTGCCGATCCACTTACGGAGTCAAGGATCTGGAAGGTCCTCTTCAGGATGGCCTCGATGTTCTGCGCGAGTTGGGCGGTGTCACGAGGTATGGCCTGCACCACTTTCTTCAATGCTGCCGTTAGATGAGGTCTTGGACTGGCGCGCTACAGCAAAACTCACCTGGCGGAGCAATATTGCGTGTCTCCTCCTCGTCGGACGTGAGCCCGTCCAGCAACGACTTGATTATAATACCGATGGACACAGGTCTTGATCTCCCCGCCATAGTCTCTAGACTATCATTAGCAACGAGTACCACCCAGGGCGCAATACAGGTGTCATCCGGGCATACTGTCAACGCGGAACCCACCATTTCACAGCCTCATTCTTCACCTCGGAATTGCTGTCATTCAAGACCAGCTTCAACACGTCCGTAGTGAATTGCTTCTCGACATGCTCATCCGCGTACGTGAGGTCGTCTTTCGTTCTGCTGCGGGTGGAAGAGGAGGCTGGGATTGAGTTGATGTCTTTGGCCAGATCTATCAAGGCTTGTTGCCTGAGAGTCAGCCTCGTCACTGCACGATGGATGCGCGGAACAGCAGCAACGAGCTGAGCTTTCGCCCGCGGCCAGGAACGCCATCGCCGAGTCAGATCAGACGCTCACCGGAGGTCGGCATCAGGATCGCCAAACTGTCGTCAGCGCTGCTTCCAAGCTGGACATCCGGGCGGGACGAGCATGATGAGGGGAGGTAGGCGCCCGGCTGACGTACCTTCTTCTGGTACTCGCCGTAGCTCGTACTGAGCTTCGCGCGGGTATTTGCGGACATACTGCCCAGCCGACCTAGGAGTGTTGGGGTTGTATGAGAGGGTGAGGTAGGAAGTCGGTGTCGGTGCTGTCTGTCTGCGTTGATGAGTGCTGAGTGGACTTGTTGGATGGCCGTCTGACCGATGAGCGGGGTGCCCGGGGAAGGTTACGGCATACCCACCCACGTGTACTTTGTCCGTGGCATTTTGGTTTCCCAGTACGTCTGATATCGATTTCGCCCCGGCCCACTCCTCTCACTCTCTCGTTCACGCATACAACAGAACCTTAACGCACCAACACTCATCACACCTTGCCAAAATGCCCATGCACAACAACATCCGCATCCGGCTCGCCCGGCACGGTCTGCGCAGTCGACCAGTGTACCACATTGTCGCCATCGCGGCTGGCAAAGCACGGAACGCCCGCCCTCTGGAAAAGCTCGGAGAGTACGACCCAATCCCCGTCGTGAGGAACACGGACAGCATACCGGAGGCGGCGCGGATATTCGGCGTGAAGGATCAAGAGGTCCTGCGCAAGGCGAACGAGGTGAAGCGGGAGAAGACGGTCACGTGGGATCTGGGGAGAATAGGGTGGTGGATCACCAAGGGGGCAGAGCCAACACAGCGAGTGAGAAAGTTGTTGAGGACGGTGAGTCGCGCTCGTCCTCCTCGCTACAAGCTTGCCGACTCCATGCCTTGTCGTGGTCCGCAAACTGGTTGGCTTCCCTTGAATCGTTCTGACAGGCAGGCCGGAGTGATCGACTCATTATCGTGGTCGAACCATGGCGCGGCCAAGGTGCGAGAGATGTTCGCTGCCAGAGGGGCGGTCACCGCGCCGGACGGAACGACACGGATGGCCCAGATCAAGAAGGAAAAGGGTGCCAGAGAAGGAAAAATCCTGGACCAGAGGTTCGACCGGGCGCTGGGCAAGCTGCAGGCCCAACGGGATGCCGACCCGGTCTGGCAGTCTGGCAGGCAGACGCCGACGGAGGCCAAGTCCGAGTAGACAGGGTCTACGGACGGGGCCCACGGTGCGACAGATGGGATTTGGGTGTATTGCATCACATGTGCATATGTATATTATGGCATTTCGCTCGCGGAGGTACGGGAGGGCCAAGCCCTGACGGCTCACATACTTCGACGCTGGCAGAACTCGTCAGTGCCCCCTAGCATGTTGTCTGAGCACCTATCTGTGCTCCCTGCATGGCCCCTACTGCGTGCCTCGAGCCTGTTGGATGTGGACTGGGATCGTCGGCTGGTCCATTGTGGTGAGAGGAGCAAAAATCGGTCCCGGGGCGCGCGCGATTCAATGAGCCGAATTTTTGGATTTGACCAGTTTCAACTCGTCACATTGCTCTCCCTCCTTACTACCCCCGTCACAGACTGAGACCACCATGTCGGCGACAAACGCGCACGCCAGCTCATCAAAGCACCACAAGCATCACAAGTCAGAGGACAAGCACAAGTCGAAGCGAGGGGAGAAATCGGACAAGTCGGACAAGAAGACAAAACATCATAAAGACGGCTCGTCCTCGTCGTCAAAATCATATCAACATCGGACATGCCGCATGCGGATGTCCATACCGCCCAAGTACTCGGGAGATTGGACGATGGGGGTGATAGAGATTCTGGATGGCATGCTGATACGGTAAGATCCCGTCGAAGATGGGTACGAGTTTGGCAGGGACGGGGCGGCTGACAGCAGGTATGTTCCGCAGATAGGTGGAGTGCTGCTTGCGCACTGGGAGCACTCGTTCATGGACGACACACTGAAGATCATCGACGAATGTCCGTATGGTGTGTGCGAGGTGGAGTTTAGGGCGCTGGTGTGGGCGCCGCAGATTGGACAGCGACTGTGTGAGTGGGCTATGCCCTTGGTCTATACCCTTCTGCTGTCACTGGCCCACCGCTTCCGCAGACTGAACGGGCGTTGAACTAACAATAGACGGCTCGCATTCCCTGTCATCCCCCTCGCACCTCTCCCTGCTGTTCAACAAGACGTTCAACATCTCTATCCCCCTGCAACACATCCCGCAAGACCTCTACAAGTTCGAGCACACGCCCGACGCAGAGGAGGACTCGGACAGCGAAGACGAGAGCGACGACGGAGAGGGCGGTCTGGTTGAGGAAGTCGGACGCTGGAGGAACGTCCAGACCGGCGAGCTGGTCGGCGAGGAGAAGGACGACAAGAAGGGCCGGAAGGGAATCAAATTTACCGTCATTGGGTCAGTCCTGCTTCTACCTTGGCCTGGTCATACTCTCTTTTCCGGATCGTGGCCTGGATGGCATTGACTCCCAGAATGGCCGTGAACAATGGCGTGCTCAGCTTGACCGGATCGCTCCTCGCGGACCCGACCAACCCGCCTCCACCCCCTACGCCCGTGATGCCCGTCCGAGCACCCTCGGCATCATTGTCCCCCGAACCAGAACACGCACCCCAACCTGCCAAACAGGTCCGACAAGCGCGGCCCACGACCAGTCGTGTGTCTGAACAAGCCGCCCCAGCCGCCGCGGAAGTCATTGATGATCGGTACCTGTCCGCACGGGACCTCAAGGCCAAGCGTAAAGCCGAGGAAAAGGCTAAGCGGGACGCCCGAAAGGCGCGGAAAGACGAGAGACACCTCCAAGAGGTCGAAATGGTGGGTGCTGCAGGGCTGGTCGATGCCAAAGGCGACATCGAGGTGGAGGGGGATGCTGCCCAGGCGGGTTTGGGTAAGCGGAAGGCGAAGGTGGAGGATGGAGATGTTGGGCAGAAGAAGCGCAAGACCGCCCAGGCGTGATCTTGCCGGGCTGGAGTACCTGCTTGTGGCCATGTATTTGCGATTTTTGGGTGGGAACTGATTGACGCTGATGCTGTGTTGACCCCGGGACGCAAGCGCACCGCTGACCAGCTTCTTCGCGAGCCGGACCTCCTGCTTGTGCTCAGACTCTGCTTTGGAAGCGCAATAGTATGCGGCTACTCTGACTACATTGGGCGCTTGTCTGGGCCGGACTTGCTCATTGGAGTTGGGATTGTGCGTGAAGGGGTGAAGTATCGCGGGGCACAATCAACAGCCCTCAGACAATCTTTTTTTTTTTCTTGCTGAACCTTTCATGTCTCGGCAGTGTCTACGAAGGCTCAGACGGTTCTGAGTCCTGTGCTTCAGAGGTGAGCCCGGTGCGTACCAAGGCGCACGAACTACCGGGCCGGGGTATTGGCTCAGGACAAATCGCTTGGGGTAGATGGAAGGAAACAGTTCACCTTCTGGCTTTGGCCCCCATGATAGCCGCTCTCGTTCGCAACGGTGATGCTTCAGGGACTGTTCAATCACTTCGGGCTGTAGATCGACGTAGAAACACGATCTTTTGTAAGTTACCGGTCTTTGCTAACCCTCAGGCGGGGGGTTGCGGCCCAACGCCGCGAGCGCCTATAACCAGTCGTGTGCGCAAGCGAAATCGGTCAGATTATGCAGCGTAGATTCCATTCGCGTCTTCGTGAGAGGATCGGCAGGTGGAAATTCGTACAGACTGTGGCTGAAAGCTCGTTCCCTCTCGTCCGACATCCTTACCAGTCTCGCCCGAGTGACGTGTACATTGTCAATACACATTTCCCCGTCGATCCTGAATATTATCGATGGTCAACCCCTGCATCTCTGGCCATGCATATTACAAACTGTCCCGCGCAGGTTCTTCGACAGTCTGCAAAGCGGGACGCCCGCGTATAGATCGTGCATACGAAACGATGTCCCGAAACCGAGAACAGCGACAGGGTCGACCCACTGCACCCTGAGATGAATATTCCGACCTGTTTGAGCTGAAGCGGTCCCGTCAGCATCGCATCATCTCCTCCCTCGTCGACATCGATCCTTCCTCCCCGTGCGTGCATTCAGAAAGGGACCGCCTTTCAAAAGGCAGATCAGCCAGCGCCATGTCTGTGCATCCGGTACATAATATACAGAACCCAAAACGGACGATCGACGGCCTCGTCTTCGCTTCAACCAGGGACCGGCATGCGTTTCAGCCCGACCTCGCTGCGATGCTGGGTTTCGTGGATATATTCTCGTCCCGTATCAGCCGACCCGCCGCGATCAAGGCTCTGCGAGCACAGGAGCCCTTGAGAAACCCTTCGGGACTGGTCATATACCCGGCATACGCATATGTGTGAGTTGGGCCCGTCCCTTCCGGCCTGATCAGGGATCCGCCCGGCCTCTAAAGCCCAATCGCCCGGATGCAGCAGCAGTCAAGGTCGAGTTGAGCTCTCGAAGGCTGATCATAGCCATCCTTTGCTGTGCTGCAGCGCCTGCAAGTCGTCTTCGGCTGACTTTCGTCTCCCGGACGGGCTGATCATCCACCAACGTCCGTTGCAGGTCGATAATATGTGCTTGTGGGACCGCATAGAAGCGATCGATCGACCTGGGACGTTCCGCCTCGGCCCGTGTTTTCGGCATCGCTCAGCACCGGGCTCTAAAGGCTGCGAGCTGGACGGCACGAGGTTTGTCCTTGCGGAAGAGCCGTCCAAGAAAGAGTGGGATCTGTGGAAAGTCGTCGGATACCCGCAAGAGATGAAAGCTTACAACGTCATGCCCTCCGATGGGGGCAGAGACATGTATGTATCGCCCGAGGGGATCTTGGTCGTAGGAGTGGGCGTGCAGGGTGGAAGAGGGACAAAGCGGCCGAGATATTCGTACATCCCGCAGACCGACCTTTCAGGCCAGATCAGCGGCCTTGAGACAGGCGACTTACGATCGCGGGAGACGGACAGCCCCGTGCATGACAAGAAGAGTGATGATAACGACTCTGTATGTTTTAGGTGATGTTTCAGGTGACAGAGCGTCTGACCTTCAGACGCTGGACACCCCTGTAGCAGCGCCCGCCGGGCTCAAAGAGCGAAGAACGAAGGACGCAGCACCCTCGATCTCGGCTCTTCGAGACTCTGGCGATGCTATTACCCCGCGACCCGCTGAGCAGAACGACCCTCTATCCCCAGCGATCCCATCGCTCTTGGTTCGCATCCCGATCACGACTGGCCAAGCTAGGGACGCTCGTCCATCACAACATCCATCGTCCAGAGAAAGCCCCTCGTCGTCTTCGGTACTCCTGGGTCCCTCTTCAGCACGGCAGGATGGGCTTTCGGCTCAGCGTTTTCCTGTCCGGATCGTGGGTCCTTCTTTCGGCCGTACCGAGAACGAAGCTTCGTCATCGGCTGCATCATCTAAAATGCCAGTCGGCATGAAGCGAGGCTCGCAGTATCCATCCGATTCTTCGAGCGATGCGCCCGGACTAGCACGCGTGAATGGGCAGCTTCCAGCGGGGCTCGCGCAGTTGGGAGACTTGGTAGGACGGCTGGAAGAACGACAGAGAGCCATACAACTGGCGGGCGAGGCTAGAGTTGACGTCGATCCAACTGGACAGTCGATCCGATCAGCCGATGCCAATTCAATCAATGACCCGAACGCGGTGATGCGTGACTCGGTCTCCGCACAGGACGTCGAGCTCCTGCGGACGGTGTACGAAGCCCAAAGCCGTGAGCATACGGAGCTCCAAGCGACTATCGTGGGTCTCGAGCAGGAGCGAGAGGCTCTCAGAGGCGACAAGCGAAAAATGAAGGACGACCGAGAAAAAATGAAGAAGAAAGTCATCGAGGCCCGTGGCGAGCGGGATGGAATACACGCTACGTTGTGCGCGCTGCGCGAAGACCACCAAAACGAGCTCAAGGCAGTACATGAGCGTACGATCAGGAGCTTGTCAAACCTGAAGCGGCAATACGATGTCGAGAAGGAGACGTACGTTGCCGAAGCCAACAAGTCCGCCGCGTCGTTGCGGAACTCGGAGAAGGAGGCTGGGCTGATGCAAAGAAAGTGGGCGGCGGCGGAGGCTAGGTTCCAGACGGCGCTGTCTGAAGCAAATTTGCAGCACTGCGAGGCGGAGGGACGACTCGCGGCAGCGCGTGGGTCCGACGACATGCGGCAGGAACTCGAGGACCTAAAAAGGGAGAATGAGGGTTTGCGTACCGATGTCGAATACAAGAAGCATAGGATCGATAGGCTCGAGGCGAGGGTACGGGACCTCGCGTCAAGTCTGGGCACTGAGAGGGTGGCGCGAATCAAGGCGGGCAGGATGTTGGGGCGGCTCGCTGAGAGCTTACAGAGAGGCTATAAAGACTTGACGAGCCAGGAAGACGGAGAGGACAATTGCGAAGAAAGCATGGATGAACAAGGGGAGGAAAGAGATCAAGCGGCGCCAACGCTGCTGTCGAGGAGCCAGGTTTCGGCCCGCGCGTTGTCTCGAGGGGCACGTGCGCACTCACGTCATCTCGAGAATCGGTCGCTAGGCGAAGCGGCCGCGACTCGGTCGGATTCGGACCGCCCCAGCAGACGGGACGACCCCGAAGTCCGGTCGAAAGCCACACGATTCACTCATTCCACCGACGACGGTCACATTGTCACTCGTGGTGGAGCTGCCGAACCGTTTCATAAAGACTCCCGTTTTGTTACTCCTCATCCAGCCGGGATGAGGGAGCTTGATATGGGCGGACGCGACGTAAGCCACGATGCCACGACGCGGAATGTCGACACCATCAGCGTGGGCGGTAGGGTTCCTTTGACTGCCGCCCGAGCTCCATGAAGCGGAACTGTGCTTGTATCCTTTCGAGTGGGCACCGGAGGAGGATCTGACATGCAACAGCCTTGCCCCATATACTTCTCATGCGCACACCAGTCATATTTCCTTTTGCAAGACACGATGACGAGCAGAAGAAAGCCCATGTTTGGTGTTGATCGCCCGGTGATGGTACCTGTCGTTTCAAACGAGTTCTAGGTGTGCCCGGCATTGCATTGTCCCCCTCCTTTGCCCCGCTCCACCCGTTGCGACCCTGGCAACAAGCCTTCTTTCGCATTGCTTCTTGCTCTATACCGGTTCTCTTTCGCCCGATTACTATCGTCGACCCCCTTATCACCCACCTATCCGACGGGCAAGGTCCGTCGCCTCAGGCCAAAGGGCTGACTGGAGATCATGGGCGAAAGCCATGCGGGTAGAGAACCTCCACGCTCAGCTCGCCTTTCCAGCCTCAACATCCACTTCGCATCTCCCACCGACCGCAATGCGGGCCTTCCCCCCGACCTCGCGTCAATGTTTGGCTTTGTCGACCTGTTCGAGGCGGTTCCCCTCGAACGGGCCCTCACGATTCTGCAGGACCAGCCTCCGAGGCCCCGTGACGGCGCCATCAAGAAAGCGGTTTATCCGTCCCGCTTGTACCTGTGGGTAGGACTGCGTCGAAGCGGCCCGTCCCTATATGACATGACGCGCAGACAAGGCTGACGCCAGCCATCCGCTGCTGCGCTGTGCCCACACTCAACAGGGCTCCAGCGGAGCAACGAATGCACCTGCACCTGCACCCGGACTCGAGGGCGGAGACCCGCGAGACGGCGCGCAAACGCTTGAGGTAACTGCCTTCACCTACGTGCACGATCTACCGGTCGACGAGCAATGCCTATGGGCTTTTGGTGAGGTCGGGAGCGATCCTGGAGCTTTCAGGCTTGACGGATGCTGGCGGCACTCCATACAGAGTGAGCGGACAACGAACGGGAAAGGGACGGCATGCGAATACGAGAAAGTGCTGTTCAGCCTGCTGGAGCCGCCCACGAGGGAGGAGTGGGAGAGGTGGCGGGCTAGCCAAGAGTTCCCTGCCGAGCAGAGAGCGTACAAGGTCGTCTTCCGCGATGGAGCCGTCGTGACGGTGTCCAAGGAAGGGCGGATGCATTGGGGTCAGGCCAGGATCTGGAACGGTAAAAACAGGAGGAAAAGACCGGCATCGAGCACCGAGCAAACCCAGGCCAAGAGACACAAGGAGAGCTTGACCTCTTCGCCTCTCGGCTCGGGGTCCCTGGAGCGCTACTGGAGGAACATGCCCGCCAAGGCTGTCACCGCAAAGGACGGATCACCCATCTTTTATGTGAGACGTCAGGGAGGTCGCCCCACACTTCGGCTCACCCGCAGCCACGTAAGACTGCCCGCAAGCCCTCGGGAAGAAAATCGGTCACCCCCATCAGCGTGACACCGATGTCCATTAGGGTAAGATTGTTCTAAAGTCTGCCTTCAATGACCTCTCTCATCACCAAAGGAACCGACCATGCCCTTGTCAGGCTCGAGTTTCTCGTTCTCGGTTTCTGCTCGAGTTTCTCGCGACGTGAGAGCGGTCCGTATTCGGCATGCACGCGTTGCTGATAGAAAGACATCCCTTTCCACCGCGGTCACTCACCCAACCCCGTCTTCGCCTCCCTCGGTGAGTCCAGGCGGCGGCTATGAACCAGGGGATATCCCGCAATTTCCTGGGCTCACCAGCAGACGAGCGTCCTCGTCACTCCACCGGCTATGCCCCTTCGTGGCGCCGCTGAATCTCGGGACCCCAGGATGACACTCCGCATTTCGGTACCAGTCTCTTCGAGTGTTCCGGCGGGGGGCGACAGCTTCTCGACTTCAAGCGGCACTCACGAGCCTTTGGACCTCCCGATCCCCAAGCGTTTCAAACCCGCGTTTGATACACTCTGCCGCTGCGCAGAACGTTTCCAGCCCGTTCGGGCCGGACCGAGTGCGACTCCCGATTATCGAGCCTTTGCCAACGTGGGCGCCGACCTGTGTGAAGCTGCACTCGAGATCCGGAACGGCTGGCGGTATACTGCCCTTCGCTTAGCCGAGACGACGCTGAAGGTGACCTCGCAGGGGAGACTCGAGGCGGAGGCAAGGGGGCTTACTAAGGGGTTGAACGACAAGGTCAAGACCCTGCAAGCCGCTCGAGACGGCTTGAGAGACCAGCTGCGGCTGGTCCGTCAGAAACATACGGCAGACGTGGCGGATCTGCGGGCCGAGAATGTCGCGGGCCTGGCGGAGAAAGAGAAAGAGTGCTCGGAGCTGGTGCGGCTCGTGCGGGTTGAGCTTGAGCGAGTTGAAGACGAGCTGCAGCAAGCGATATCGAAGGTGGAAACTGTCGAGGGCGAACGGGCCGCCAATCAGATCGACTTTGATGAGGCGATCGCCGCGAAGGACAAAGAGTGCCTCGAACTTCTCGGACGTACACGGAGGACGAACCGACGCCTGTGTCACACACTCGACCTGTCGAAGACGAGAGTAGCCTCCCTGGTCAGGCAGAGGGTCGGCCTTCAAACCGAGCACTATGCAGCGATTGCGGCGAAAGATGAAGAGTGCCTGACGATTGTGGCGCGGATGTGGGTTGCCCGGAGGCGGCTCCAGCGGCAACTCGATGGCGCGTTCGAGGCGCAAAGCGCATCTAGGGTGCAGCTAGACTCGTGCCGCGCTGAGTCGGCGACGAGGGACGCTCAGCATCGGATCGACATGGACGAGCTGCAAGCGACTTCGGATGCTGCTCATGACAGGCTCACGGCACTGCAGGCATCGAAAGACGCTTTACAAGCGGAGCTGAGCACGACCCTTGCCGCCAAGGAGTCGCTTCTCCTGACGCTCGACAAGCTGCAGCAGAAGACGAATCGCCGGGAAGCCAAACTGGAAGGGTTGCGGACAGATCTGAACGATGCCGGAAACAGTCTGTTGGAGGCGCTGGCCAAGGAGCAGAACAACGAGGCGCTCATTATTCGATTGCGCAACGAGCTCGCGGAGGAGCGAAGCAATATGGAGACGGCGAGGGCGGAACAACTGGCTGCGGAACGATCCACACCTGAGGCCCAACAAGCCGCCGAGAGGACAGTGGCAAACGTTGCGGACAAGGACTCGACTATCCGACAGCTGCGTGTCCGCCTGGCGGATGAGCAAGCTGCGACGAGGCGAGCCGAACGTGAGCGGGCTCGGGCACTGGAGCAGCGAGATGAAGCGAATCGGTTGAGAGAATGTGCCGACTCCGCGCTCTGTCAAGGAACGGCGTACAACAGGCAGCGCGTTGAAGCTCTCCAGAGGGAGGTGGCGAGCGAACAAAGGAAACGAGTAGCCCTTGAGGACAGACTACGCCAGCTGCAACGTCCCTCGGCGGCGCGGGAGAAGCGGCAGCAGGAGGAAGAGCTCCCAGCGGAGGGCGACGTGGCTGTGTTCCACGCAGAGCAGCAAGTAGGACTTCAAGCTCGTGGGATCGTCGATGGGTCCGATCTTCCCAAGCTCAGATGGGAGCTCCGGACCGGCCAGACAGCCCTGAAGAACGCCAATCTCGAGCGACAAAAGGATCGGGCGGAGCTCCAGGCGCAACAAGCAAAGTTGGGGTCAGAAACCGCGAGAGCCGACGACCTAGCGAAGGCGACGGCGCTGGCCAAGTCGGAGAAAGCCGAGATCAAGGCCGGTCTCGAGACCCTCCGCCGCCAGCTGAAACATCTCGTGGAGTGGATGAATTTCGAGGACGGCCAGGAGCGGTCTGCGGCGGAGACTCGCAGCGCTCTGCGGGAGAAGGCTGCGTCCCATGAGGTGCGAGCCACGGCCGCGGATCAGGCCATGCCGCTCTTGCGACAGGTGTCAGAGCTCAAGGTCACGATCACCCGCCTGGAGCACGGGCTCGAAAAGGCCGGAGCCAAGACCCAGGAGGTCAACCACGAACGTCCCTTGGAGCGATCGCAGTCGGCCGAGGCCGATCGACAGGAGCTTGAACGCGTCAAGGCGCAGCTCGAGGCGATGGAGCGGGACCGCACATCGATCTATGCCGAGCGGGCTGAGCTCGCCGATCTGCGGGACGAGGTCCTCAGATTGCGCCGCGACCTCGCGGAGTTGAAGACTACGCTCGAGCTTAAGGAACAGACGGCCGAGGCGCTACTGGACGACGCCTACCAAGCCGGTAAGGAGCTCGACGAGCTGGGGGTCGAGCTAAACGATGCAGCTACGGCGCGATCGGCCGAGGAAGAGAGCTCGCGTGCCGAACGGGCCAAGGTTGCTTCTCGGAGACGGCGCGAGCTTGAGCTCCTGGAGAATCCCGAGTTCTGCAACGACGTGGATGGTGCCTCCGCGGCAGACCGGGACGCGGAGCTGGAAGAGATCAGAGGCCTTCAGCAGCGGTACGAGGGCGAAGACGAGATGGCCGGCTGGGGCATTGCGCAGATGCGTATCGTGGAGGAGTACCGACAGGCGGTCGAGAAGCTCCGGAGCCAGGCAAGGGAGGCGGAGAGGGCGCGGATGAGGGGACCCAGTGTTTTGGATGTGCTGCATACCACGAGGAAGGTGGGCGAGTCGGATGTGCTGCGAAGGTTGGTCGAGGGAATTCTGTGGGAGCGGGCCGACTGCGGAGGGGACGCCGGCTCGTCGTGGGCCTCGAGTTCGTTGGAGAACTCGGCGTGACGGGTGGCCCGCTGCTGGGAGGAACATACTATACAATCCTGACAGATGCCCGTTCACTGGATGTGCCATGCATTGTAGATAGGACGCAGTGTGTTTGGGAAATCAAGACGGCGCGCGGCAGAATGTCCTCCAAAATCGCGCCAACCATCCGGTAAAGAGGCGAATCTCAAAGCACCAGAGGAGGCGAGCCACCGTTCTGAGGGAAAGGGGCACGCGCAAAGGGCGCCATGCATTCGCTACCAGACGGGTCGATGCCATCTTCAAAGGTTATACTATAACCCATAATCCCGCACAGAGTCTATCATCACTGCCCACTTCCCCAAAATTCGCGGTCGCTCGAATCCCCGGTACACAATCAACCAGCAAGGCCAAAACGTCGGCAGCCCCTTTCCAAGTCACGCCACGACTTATCCGCATCGTCCAGCGTAATTCCTGCTCCACTATCGCTCACACGGCGTCCCATCGCCTGACCGGGCGCGTCTCCTCCAGCTCGAGCGCGTACCTCCAACACTCCCTACTCCTCTCGACCCTCCCCTGAATCTCGCACACCTTGCCGAGGTAGAACCACGCCTCAGGGACATCCCAACCCGAGTCCTGCGTTATCTGGTTCAGCAACGAATGCGCCAGCTCCACCTTGTTCGTCTGGAGGTACAGCTTCGCGAGGTTGACAAGGCTCGGCGGGTGGTCCGGGCGGAGGAGGATGGCCTTGATGAATGCGGGTAGGGCCGCAGCGTGGTCCGGCGGGGTCAGGCCGAGGTGGTACAGGCCGAGTTGGACCCATACGTCCGGGTTCTCCGGGTCAAGCACCTCGGCCTCCTCGATCGCGACGAGGCATTGCTCGGGCTTCGACCACCGGCGGAACGTCGCGGCGGACATGAGCCAAAGGTTGGACAGGATGCGAAGCTCCGCCGGCGTATGCTCGGAGGGAAGCCGGGATTGAGCCGGAGGGGGCGGCGGCGGGGTTGGGTTGGCGCCCCGGAAATGCGAGTGGACAGCGGTGGGGGCAATGGACAGTGCGGCAGAGGATGCCGAGGCTGCTCGGTTCCGTTGAACTGGTGTGCCTGAAACGTGAGCTCTATTCCTCTCGGCTTCACTCACGCGCATCGTCCGGCAGTTGCAGGCGCCTCACGCTCGACGGTCGGCTGCTCCGCGACGACCCGCCATGCGGCACATGCAAATGCTTCGCCACGAGCCGCTTTGTGCCCAACAGCTTTCGACCATCTTTGCCTTCTTTGCCGCTCGGGCCCGTCTTCTCCCGCTCGTCCGGCGAGTCCGGCTCGCTCGTAGCGGGCGAGGGCGCAGCAGACGACACGGCTGATCTCGTCGATCCGTGCGCCAGCTGCTGGCCGATAGGTGTTCCAAGCGGTCGAAGCGCCGTTCCAGCGACGCCATCGCCATTCGACGCCGCAGGGCTCTCCGCGATAGGTGTAGGGGGTTGTACGGCTGCCCTCAGCTCCCCGTCCCTTCGCCGAATCGTCCACTCACAGGCAACAAGTCCCGGTACCTGCGAGGCCGTCCCGACGCCAGAAGCAGCACCAGATTGAGTCGCGTCCGCGCCCGGTGTCGGCGCGCGGTCGACATTGATGCTGATATAGCTCCCACCCAAATCCTCCTTCGCATTACCACCCGCGCTCCCCGGCACGCTCGTAAAGCTCGTACTGCCCCTCAGACCTCCGAGGCCGCCGCCCACGCTCGCGCGATTCTTGCCCGACCGCGCCGAGAAGAACGCAAACAGCTCCTGCTGCCTGAGCATAGCCACCTCCGTGCCGAGCATCTTCTCCGTAATGACATTCAGCGTCATACGCAGCTTGATGACGTTCTCGAGTCGCTTTGCGCGCGTGCGCGCCGACTGCGGTGGCTTCGCATCTATATGCGGCGGGTGGAAGCTTCCAGAGGGCAGCAGGAGCGGGTCGTTCTTGAATGGCACCGAAACAGGGTAAGCACTCGCGAAATCCTTGGACGAGACGTTTGGATCGTCCGGCCCGGAGGCTTCCTCGTTGGAGAGCTCGGCCTCCTCGTCCTGCTCCCAGACGCTCACGCCCGCCTCGCCCGCTTTGGCAGCTGCTTCCCAGTCCTTTTGCGCAGTGAGGATCAGCGAGAGGAGGTGCCAGCTTTGTACTTGGCGCGAGTCGAGCTCAAGCGATCGGCGGATGGAATCCGCTGCAGCATCGGTGGATCGGGCTTGGGCTTGGCATACAGCGAGGTGGTAGAATGCAAGAGCGGACGACGAATTGAGCTCGGTGGCCGCTTTGAGGTGATTGACGGCTTGAGCCTGGTATTTTGGCCGTGTCGTCCTGTCCGCGCCTGCAATGCGTAAGCCTGGATCAATTCTGCTCGTACTATCTCACCCTTTATAGCCATCGCCATGCGCACCAGACCCTTGCACTCCTCCACTTCGCCCCGCTGAACACTCTTCAGCTGGACTCCGCCTGTCGTCTTCGCCGCGACGTCCACGACATCTCCAGCCAGACAGACGTATCTCCACGCGTCCTCGATCTCGCCCAAATCCCATAGCAACAGCCTCGCTCCGACCAGTAACGCCTCAATCAGATCCGCGTCACTGTCCAGCTCCGACTCCGCCACCTGCCCCTGTCTTCCTTCCAGCCCGTCCTCTCCTTTCGCCTCCTCCGCCTCCTTTTCAATCAGCTCAGGTGGGGCGGGATGATCATCTGTGACACGTCTCTTCAGCTGTAGACTGATCTCCGGCTGATGCGTCTCCCTCGCTTTCAGCGCAAGCTGGACGTAAAGCTCGAATGTGCGTTTTGCTTCGGTCGAGTCGCCGAGGGCCGCCTGCAGCCGCGTCAGATGCCGTAAAATCGACTGCGACTGGAACGTGAGCGTCATAGCCCACCACAGGACATTGACAACTTCGCGCTGGACGTCTGGGCATCGATCCGCGAGTGCAACGCAGAGATTGGAAAAGTTCGTGACGGGGGCATTGATCGATCCGGCGCGGGGGAAGGTTGTCGTTGCTGACAGAAGAGCGCGGCCCTGGCGCATGGCTTCGATCACCTCCTTCCGCCATAGCGTGCGAGCCGAGGTTGGAGGCGAAGCAAGAGATGTGTCGAGGGTGTATGGCGACTCTGGGGCGGTGTTGGACGGTGGGTAGCCGGAGTACAGAGCGCGGATGTAAAGCTGTAACATCCGTTGACGCTGTAATGGTCGGAACGACGCGGGCCAAGATGAGCTGAAAGACTGGTACGACCGTAGTATACGCAATGTTTCTGTGATGTTGTTGGGTATGCGCGCTGCGAGAATGGCGGCTCGGCATAGAGAGGACGAGATAATTCGATGCAGCTCGCGATGTGATTCAAACGGCTGTCGGGCGGACGATGATGAGGTCGAGAGGTAGGAAGGGGTAAATGCGGGCAGAGTCGACAGCGCGTGGGTAAGAGATACTATGCTAGCATATGACTGGAGAGCGAGTTCGGGGTTCGGGTTTTGCTGCAGCTCCGCGCTGAGTCCTGTTGTGAGCCCAGGTCTCCATCCCCTCCTGGAAATGACTCACCGATGAGATACTTGGCTCGTATCCGGTCCAGCACCGCCGCGTCGCCGTCCACCAGCCCAACCTTCGGGTCTCCTCCAACCTTCTGCAAGACCCGGATCGCATCCTCGTGGCTCCCCAGCGCATGGAGATAGTAGCCCAATATCACCTCGGCGGACTGCGATGAGCGACTGAAACGAACACGTTCGTGCGGGCTCACCAGCACCTCTCCCGTCCGCAGTTTTCCACCGGCAATCAGCGCCTCCAGCGCCTTGACGCCCTCTCGTGCTTCCTCAACATCATCGATTCCAACACCACTCCACCATCCCCCAACGCCCCATCCGGATCCGTCGGCCGGGTCATCTCCGTCCAGATCGCCCGCACTCAAATACGCCGCGCGAGTTCCCGTCGCCGGGCTGACGCCCCGTCCATGCTGCGTGACCGTGACGGCCGAGCCGCCCGCCTCGTTTGACAACCTCGATCTATGCCGCCTCAGGTGAGGGTGAGGAACGTGTATGAAGCTCGAAGCCGATGTGTTGGTCTCGTCTGAGGCGTTTGACCCGCCTGCGCGCGATATTGTCAACGTGCTCGGCACCGTGGTGTTTGCTGCGGGGCCGGACTGCGATGGCGGAGGCACGGAGATGAACCCGGAAGAAGAGAGGGACGAGTTTGAGAGGTACAGCAGGGAGATGTCGCGTAGGCGGTGTACCAGTTCGGTATCTGCCGTGAGAGGGTATCCGGCGTGGAGGTGGACGCAACTCACTACCCCCGGTGTGTTTGCCCCATTTCCGGACGAGCTCACTCCAGCCTAGCTCGGTACCGTTAGGTGCTGTCCCGGCGTTGTTTTCGCCCCAGCATCCCTTGAGCAGCGCAGCGGTGAGCGAGGTGTTGTAATGAGCGGCTTTGGGACCGAGCGGCGCGGCGGACGAGGATGACGTCGATGGGTGCGCCATGGCAGCGTCTGCGAGTGTAGCTCGCTGCCGAGGAGGATTTGAGATGGGACTGCCCGCTATGTGCGAAGCATGAAGCGGGGGTGTGATCGCTGTGATGGTTGGTTGGATGCTGTGATGAGTTGGGTGCAAATATCGGGGATCGACGTCTACGCAATCATGGGATGCCAGTTCACACACACAACTGCGCCCCGGGGCTCACCGCGAGGCACCAAGCAGCCAACTCTTTATTCGCGCTCCCCTGGAAAGATGGCCGGGGGGGATGATGCTGCTGGGGGCTGCTGTATCGGCGTGCTCCGACTCGAAGCTCAATGCCCCGCGACTCGGACCAGTCTCAGTCTCCTGCCGGCTAACGAAAAGTCGGACACCAGCCCGTTCGACGATTGCAACAGACCATCATGACAGCAACAACACTGTAAGCGACCGCATGCATCTCTGGGGGCATGAACACTCACGCCAGACCACAAGCCGTGCCGAAAGCATCGGCCAACGGTGCCCACACCCCTTCCTTCTCCAAATCACCACCCCACCAGTCCAAAACCATCGAATACACCTCGTCCGCTCCTCAGCCGCCCACCTCCCACGCGCAGAACGGCGAAGAGGATGAAGATGTCCCGACGCATCTGTACGAGAAGCTGCCGGGTCACCTGTTGGAGAACGGCAAGCCAGACTACCTACGCATGATCTTGATGTGTGAGTTGGGTATGGTCCGGCTGGTACGAGGCAGCGCTCATGGCAGCCAAGGTGTACACCTCGCCGTTGAACTTGCAAGAAACGCCCTTGACGCTTGCGGTGAACCTGTCAGCTCGACTGGGCTGCGAGGTGAGTTCATGCACCCGTTTCAGTGCCCAGCTCACGGCAGATCTGGCTGAAACGCGAAGACCTGCACCCCGTGTTCTCCTTCAAGATAAGAGGGGCATACAACATGATGGCTCACCTGACCGAGGCGGAGAAGCAGAAGGGGGTGATCACATGTTCAGCAGGTCAGCTCTCAGGCAGTTTGATCCCCTCGGGCTGACGACAGGCAACCACGCCCAAGGTGTCGCCTTATCGAGCAAGGCCCTCGGCGTGCCCGCCACGGTTCTCATGCCCGTCTCGACGCCGTCCATCAAGTGGCGCAACGTCCAGCGACTCGGCGCAAACGTCATACTACACGGACAGGACTTCGACGAGGCCAAAGCGGAATGTCTCCGGCTATGCAAGCGCGACGGCCTGACTTTCATCCCGCCATACGACGACCCATATATCGTCGCTGGGCAGGGGACCATTGCCGTAGAGATCTTCAGGCAGATCAAGGACGCGGACGAGCTGGACGGGATCTTTGCGAGCGTGGGCGGCGGAGGGCTCGTCGCGGGTATATCGTCATACGTCAAGCGGGTCGCCAAGCCCAGCGTCAAGGTGTTCGGCGTGGAGACGGTGGACGGGGACGCAATGGACCAGAGTCTGAAGAAGGGCAAGCGGGTGTTGTTGAATGAGGTCGGGCCGTTTGCGGATGGAACGGCGGTGAGGCTGGTGGGAGAGGAGCCTTTCAGGGTGTGCAAGGAGCTGCTGGACGATGTGGTGCTGGTGAACAACGACGAGATCTGCGCGGCGATCAAGGATGTCTTTGAGGGTCAGCCGGCTCCACGAGGACGATCACGCCGAGCTGACGAGCAGAGACGCGGTCTGTTCCTGAACCGTCGGGCGCGCTCGCCCTCGCTGGACTCAAGGCGCATATCCTTAAGAACAACTTGCAAGGCACGAACAAGCGATTCGTGGCGGTCATTTCCGGCGGAAACATGAACTTTGGCCGATTACGCTTCGTGGCCGAGCGGGCGGAGCTCGGAGAGCGGAGAGAGGTGTTGATGAGTGTCAAAGTGCCAGAACGACCCGGAAGGTGAGCTGGCGGGCGCCGGAAAGGTAGTCGAAGCTGACGGCCAGCTTCATCCAGTTCCACTCGTTACTCGATGGTCGGGCTGTTACCGAATTCTCATACCGGTACTCGACACCCTCCAAGGGATTCATCATCTGCTCATTCCTCCTCCGCTCGTCGCCTTCCTCGGCATTGGGCCCTTCGCCCGAAGCGCGCGCCAAGGAAGTCGGGGAGATCATCAAATCGCTGAACGACGTCGGCATCGAAGCAGTCGACTTGAGCGAGGACGAATTTGCCAAGAGCCATCTGAGGCATATGGTCGGCGGACGGAGTCATGCAGAGCACGAGCGCGTGTTCAGGTTCGGTCAGTTGAGCGTGATTCGCCGAGATGGCTGGAGCTGACGGACAGCGTTCCCCGAGCGGCCCGGTGCTTTGGGGGCATTTTTGGCTGGTATGAAGCCGGATTGGAACATCTCAATGTTCCACTACCGTAATCACGGTGCCGGTGGGTGATGTCCGTAGAAGCACGCAGTGCAGGCTGACGCGCTAGATGTCGGAAAGATCCTTGCCGGTATCCAGGTACCGCCAGGAGCCGAGCAGGCCTTCGACGCCTTCCTGGAAGAGCTGGGCTACCCGTTCGTCGAGGAGACTCAAAACCCGGCATACCAGAACTTCATGTGTGCTCAGTAGTCAGAGTCGTTGTGCTTCGTCGTCAGCGTTTGGGAGGTCTGTCGCGCTTGTATAGGGTCGGACGCGACAGAATAACGAGGATCAATCACAGTCACATCGGTCATGCATGTAATGCTGGAGATATACAACGCTCGTGCCTCGGCCTCAGTTTAGATCCTCTCCCAGTCTCGCCGGACAGTCCATGCCTCGGTCCCGCATCTACCACTATGCCCAAAGTCTATTCCGTGCCCAGATCGCCCGATACCGACAACCTGCCAAGCTAACGCCCCAGCACGCACTTCTCCACCCAGTATTCGTGTATCCTCACATCGCCGCTCAACTCGGGGTGGAAGCTGGTGACAAGCTTCTTCCCTTGGCGAAGCATGATCTTGCCGAGGTCGTCCGGGTTCGCGGGGCCCATGGGCGTGTCCGCAGGCGGCAGTTCGGGTGTGCATTCGGCCGGAAGGGACGCGAGGACCTCGATGGGGTGCTTGGCGTCGGGGGAGAGAGAATGGACGGCGGGCGCGCGGATGAAGATTGCGTTGAAGGGTTTGGTGGGGTTCGAGAGGCAGGGGATCTGCATGTGCGCCTCGAACGATTCGAGCTGGGCTGCGGGGTGAGCGAGGTTCGTAACGGGTCTGGACGATCGCGAGGTCGCTGAGCAGCGGGAGACATGCCTGCGCATTGCGGGCCAAGGATTGAACGGATGAGCCGGACCGTAACTCACTGCCGTACAGGTTCCTCCACACTTTAAGCCCGTCCATCCCGCCCCAGCCCGTGGCGCCCGGCCGGCCCTTGATGACCTTGCCACCGCCGATACCGTCCTCGCTCGCCATGAGGATCATGCCTGCGCAAGTGCCATACACCGCCTTCTGGGGGTTTTGTACGAAAGCAAGAAGGGCCGGGAGCAGACCCGAGCGTTGGGCCACAGCATGCATGACGGTCGATTCTCCGCCGGGAATGACGAGCGCATGGCATTGCTGCATGTCAGCTATGTGCGGGTGCATGCAGTCGCAGGGCTCACGTCCAGCTCCGACTCGGTACGGACGGCGACGGCGTTGACGGTGTGACCTTGGGGCCGCAGCCTGGGATGAGCGATGAGACTCGGTTGATGAGACGCACAGCTCACCTTTGGAGGAAGTGGACATGCTCGATGAAGGCGCCCTGCAGAGCTGCACCGTCAGCTTACTCGGAACGTGTCGTGGCCAGCTTACCAAGCACGCCGATGGTGATCGTCTCGGGCAGAGCAGGCGGGACGGCGATGGTCATGATGGCTGGTGATGTGTGATGGAAGAGGTCGGGCGATATGTGAGTCGACTTTAGCCGGCGACTCGACTTTTTATCAACAGCGCTGCCTTGGCGAGCGACCGAGTGGCGAGAACAGATCGGATGCGCCGGAAAGCGAAGCGCGCGGGTTCCCCGCGTTTGCCCGACCGGTTAACAAGAGTGGATTGGAAAAACGACGACGCGGTGAAGACCGCCTGCTTCCGCCACCGAGACCTCCACTTTGGCGTTCTCACACCGGCAGACGCGCGTCTGACTGCAGACCCCCGCCTCGCCTCGCCTCCACGCTTCACGGTACTCCTGTCGGGCATCACAGCCTTCGAGCTCGTTGATCCCCAGCGAGGAATAGAGTTCCAGGGCGCCTTTTGATCCGTTCAGGGGTGATCGGGTTCTGGGTGTGACTCGAGGGGCGGCACCGGCGGATCAGCCGATGGATGCAGCTGGGATTACGCGTTTGCCAGATGCTCGATCCCTCATTGTTCTCCTTGTCAGTCACACCCTTCTCCAGCACCGTGCCCGCGGCGTCTCCTTGCCCTTCTCACGCTCCTGCACCGCCCTCCGGCCCCATCCCCGACCGCAGCTCCCCCCCAGGGCTAAAGCGAACTAGGCCTGCCCGTGCCGTCGATCGTCGGCGCGTGTCGTATCCATTCATTAGCAGGCTTACGTCTGTCTCTCCGTTCTTCGTCTCGGATTTCTGATCCATCATCGGCTTTTCGTGCGCTGCACACAGCATTCGTCTCAACGCCGTCGTCTGCTGGTCAGATCGACATCACAAGACGCTGTCGCTCCCCTCGTATTTCCGGCTCGGCCATCTCCTCATCGCCAGACCACCTCCTCCTGCCCAGCACACAGCGTGCAACACTGCATCAGCCTCGTCACGCAGCGCTCTCCAGACAGCCAAGAGCTGCACAAGCTCACGCATCGCACCTCAGCTCGCGCATCCTACCTTGCACGCTTGAACACCCGCATACGGCCACGTTGCACCCGGAACAAGACGACCCACCGACGCACGCAGTGTAGCAGCGTAGATACACACGCCCGGCCCGGTCAGTCGCATTCGCTATATCGCGAGTCTGCGACGTTGCGAAACACATTGTACGGACTCTCAGACATTGCTCCTTGTGGACGAGACGAGCCGGTGTTGACCCCGCGTCGGAAACGCTCTCACCTGCCTCGTCGAGGAACAGACAACAGCTTACTGCGCGTCGCTACAACCCGGACCTCTCGCTCTGTGCCTGGCCGTATACCGTCGACCGGGTCGAGAGGATTGTTTGTTGTTTATCGGCACCCTTTGAGCGTCGATCTTCCTCTTGGGGGCCTTCCGGGGTACACAGCTCGGACCTGGCTCAGGGTATATATCGCTGGACGATATCTTGCTCGAGTTCGCACCCACCCCGCATCGCACACCTCGCAGGTTTCCCTCACGTCTTCGACGCGATCCCACTCGACATTGGGGCCACACACGTTCTACCTGACCCATCCGCCCGGCTTACTTCGCCGACACGATGCCGATGATCGACCGGCGACCCAACCTCGCGTCGCTGGTGGTTCCAGCCCCGAGCCCGTCGCTTAGCGAGGAGATCCGCACACCTCTTCCGCACACTCCCCTCGTGACTTCGCCCTTCGCAGCGGTGAGTCCCTTCCCCCGCCGTTTCTCGAAGCTTCATACTCAAGCCCAGGCACCCATGGTGATGACGCCCGACACACCCTCCTTCCCCATCGCCTCCATCGAGGCCACTCTCACAGGTGTGAAGGCGAAGCGGATAGCCTGGTCGGAAACGCAAGATGACCTCATCCAGTCGGTGAGTCACCTCGGATCAGAGGGATCATCGCAAGGTTTGCGCTCATGCTCACGGCAGTACCTCTCCCACCCGGTCCCGTCCTGAGACGCCCGCCTGAATTTCTGGGAGTGTGCCGTAGCTCGAGCGGGCTCGGACACTTTCATCTCTTCGTGCTCGTCCTCGACCAT
>JAHXHD010000273.1:0-26155 GCA_019857685.1 Papiliotrema terrestris | reverse complement strand
TGGGGAAACAGGGGCGCGGGGGCGCCGGTGGAGGATCTTTTCCGGCGAGCGAAATGATTGCCTGATGCCCGATAAGGTCGATACATCAACTATGCCTCGAGCTCACGTCCTGCATATGCACCCTCATCATTGCTGCACCCGTTCTCGGCCAAGATGGCCTCGGCGCCCGAGGTGTATGTGCCGGCCATATACCCCGCTGACGTCGACACCCAGTTGATGGATGCGGCCAAAGTGAGCCGTCCCACTCATTCAGTTGGCTTCCATTGCGTCAACGAGAGGCTCACCTTTAGCTACTTCGGCTGCACCAGACTTCCCTACATCTAGCCGATATAGTCGTCCTTCCCTCCATCCAGCTTCGCGACCTATGCGAGCCGTTATCAGACCCTTTCCTGCTCGACTTGGCTCGATATAGCGTCGGGCAAAATCGGGCCTCACCCGGACGAGCAGTCACCGTCGATTGGCTGCTCGACTCTACGCAGGCAGGAGGCCTTCTTCCGTTGGAGGCTTATGTCATCACTCTGGAGGTAGTCGAGGCGAATACGAGTACCAGAGCGGAGGGGGAATGGATTATTGAAGTTGAGGACACCCCTGGTCCGGACGAGGTGGGAAGACGGGTCGACTCAGAAGCGCTCTGCGATACTCCAGCACGCCCCCACGCCATTGGGAACACAGACAATGGCGGCGCCCTCTCTGACGTATCGCCGTCCTTAGACAGCTCTTTCGACCCGGACCCTCCACGCGGAGCTCCGCCCGCGCTGGACGGCCTTTCGCCGGCCTCATCCCCTCTCTCGCCCGCGCCGTCCAGTCGCTTCGATGAGATCACCCTCGAGGACACAACTCCACCCGGCACACCCCCAGCCACATCCGCATCCACACCTGAGCGATCCACACCTCAGCGATCCACACCTCAGAGAGTGAGATACCGGAAGGCCGGGGCAGGCACGTCGGCAGGACCGCACACATACCCAGGCGAAACCAAAGGATACCGCAACCGGTCGATCGTCCGCGAAGTCGACAAAGATGCACTCCAGATACTGATCCGCTTGCTGCGGGATCGCTTAGCGGAAGAGGAGCGGCCCGTCAGATCACTCAAAGCGATGTTCAAGGAGCTGGACGGGAAGGTGAGATGTGCTCACGCGTAGTGAAGACGAGAGCGGCCGTCCGCGAGGTGGAAGTTGATGGCAGGAACCACATCCGCGCGGCCTACAGTGGAGGACGACCTATCAGGCGTACCCGAGGCAGATCAAGGAGGCAGTGCCAGAGCTGGTGCAGCTCGAGACAGGAAGGGACGCGGCGCGTGTGCGGCCAGAGCGCAAGAGCATGGAGAAAAGGAATGGCGCTCGATGATCCGGGCCGAGGACGATTCAAAGCGAAGGGGAGACAAGAGGGCATGATGACGAGAAAAGACGTTGACGGTGTATGCACTTCATGAGACAGACTTCACCTCTTCTTGCTCATAATGCATTGCCTGATGCTTATCATAGAGTTCACCCTCTTCCCGCCTTGCGGTGGGTACGGGGACCGGAGCGGTGGGCGTTGATCGGTTCACCGGCGACCAGGCACTGTCCACCACCTCACCTCGCATCAACCGTTCGCGGCCGAGTGATCGGTTGACATGCGCTTTCTACCTCTTTCCTCTCTCCATACACCCTGTCATCCTCTTCTCGTACACTTACCTACTCGCGAGCCCCACTCATGACCCGCGTCCACATCCCCCCAATCTTCCCTCGAAACCTCTCTGAACAGCTCGAAGATGCCGTCCACGTACGCACCACCCTAGCTCCCCATGGAAACCTCTCTTCCGCCCCGGGCCTGCCCAGAAGATCTCCTTCTGCTCTTCTCCTGCGCCCATCAGGCCCTTCTCACACTTGCGGCGTTCCCGTTGGCCTCATGTCAGTCGACAATGATTCGCCACGCTAACCCCAGGCCCTCCCTTCGCTGACCCTCACCACCCTGACCTCAGCCAACTACATTGTCCTGAACAACGTCCACCACCTCCATGTCGCCCTACCTGCTGACCTTCTGCGCAACATCGCTTGGTTCTGCAGTGGGTACCGCCGCCCGCAGGCCGGTATAGCCGTTACGAGCGACTGGCTCATCGATTCTCTGAAGCGCGGGCGCATCCTTCCCGTGTGGGGGTACCAGATCCCGGTGGTCTGGCATCTGGTCGCTGATGTGGGGGAGGCGTGGATGGAATGGAGGGATGCGCGGGGTTGGCCCATTGCGAGGGGACAGGTGGGTGAAGGCGTTGGGGCGGACAAGGTGGAGACGAGGGATGGCTCTTCGGATCTGGGAGGGTTTGATAAAGTGGTCGACCGCGAGGAGACCTTAGCGACCGCCCAGGGCCGTATACCCATCGTCCATAACGTCAAGGGATCCTCGACGAGCACTCAAGTTACCACACTGCAAGCTTCAGACACCCGGGCGACAGTAGCATCGACCGGTCGTCAAGCGCCATCGGTCAAGGCCCGCCCATCCAAGATCAAGCGCGCCAAACCTCACAGAGCTCGACATGCTATTCCACCCTCCAAAACAACGAAGGCACCCATCAAGCGTTCGATCTCTGATCTGACCAACATTCTCAACCTCAAGGCACCGAGCCGCGCGGAAACCGCGCCTGCCGGTGCGGCGAACAAGAAGAAGCGACAGCGGCAACGCGAAGAAATTCGAGAAGAGGACAACCCTGCCCTGGACAAGCTCATCCGTATCATCGCCTTCGCCATTGACGATAAGCTCAAACCAGTCAAGTCGCTTGGTCGTCTGTGCGAGGACCTAGACCAGCAGGTGGGCCATTCGGTCGCCTGGTTGGAGGTGAAACTGATCGGCAGGACCCGCACCCGAGGGGTATCCAGTGGAGGTCGTTCTATAGGTCGTACGAGCTGTTCATCCTCCACCGAGTCCCGGGCCTGGCGGCGTGGCTGCAGAGCTGGTCGCTCTCGACGTCGAAAGAACGGGATCGGCTTTAAAGGTCGCATACGAAGCTGACAAGGCACCAAGTCGGACTGGGACGATTACGGTGAAAAGAGATATGATCATGACATGACGAACAACGTACTATCATGTATACAACGACTCGTCCTCCACGCGCCTCCGCTGGCTCTATGCCTCTCTTATGCCTCTATTCGGGCTTCCTCCCATCCGTCATCCGGGTCGTCCGCGTCACCTTCTGTCCTGCCAAAGTCGTCTTCCACCAAGATGCTGCTCTCCTCCAAGTCCCCTGTGTCCGATGCCTGGTCGGACACGCTCGGTTCCTTGGCATCCCTCGTTGCCGTCGCCTGCACGATGATGTCCCAGTCATCGTTGCCCTCGGCATCCTCCACATCTCCTGTGCCGCCCTCAGCCGTATCACGAACCAAACCGTCCGCGTCGCCCGCATCCCCATCCAAGCGGGAAAGCCCCCCTACGCCTTCGCCTTCCCGCCCGCCCGAAAATCCCCATCCGTCTGCCCATTTGCCTGCGCCCTCTCCTTGCCTTTCGCGGCCCCCGACTCCTTTTCGAATTCTTCGTTCATCTCCTCCGCGGTGAGGTTCATCTTGTCGATCCACCTCTGCAACAAGGACGCGTTGTCCGCTTGTAGCGCGTTGTTTCGCTGCGAGACGGTCGTCAGCTCCAGGTTGAGCGAGAGGAGCTCATCATTGAGGACCTGCTGTCAGTGTCCCTGCCCTCGATGGGCGTTTAGACGACCCACCTCCATGTCCTTCGTGCGTGCCTTCCACCGGTCTTCCCAGTCCCTCTCGCGCCGCACGCCACTATCCCTCGCCTCGCGCAGGTCTCGTACTTCCTCGCGAAGCCCGCGGACTTCCTCATCCCTATCCCGCAGGGCATCCGAGAGCGTAAGCTGTTTATTCTGCGAGGCAGCCTGCGTGCGGTACACAGCCGCCAGCTCGGTTTTGAGCTCGTTGATCTGTTCGTCCAGGTGCGCGAGCAGGGGGTTGGGACTAGGGTCAGTGCGCTGTTGCGGTCGTCCAATGTCCCACAACCACGCACCCGTCGCCCGCGGTCGATGGACCGATGCCGCCCCGGAGAAGCGCTCTATTCCGTTTCTTGAGCTCGCGCACGGTCTTGCTCAGCCGTTGGTCTGGGGTTAGCTCCCGTCGAGGTAAAGGAGACGGGATTCACACTGCTCAATGAGCTCCCGGTGCGTCTCATTCTCCTCCTGCCGTGCCATGAGGCGCGAGCGTAGGGTGTTCTGCCATTGTATGCCGCTGGAAGCCTGCACCTGGTGTATCGAGGCCATGGCGAGGTGTGTGTTATGCGGTGAGGTCACCGAGGCGAAGTGTATAAGGGGGTTGGCCCACAGTTCGGCAAGGCGATCACCGGGCGAGGGGTTGAGTGTGTTGATGACGCGGGGATTACCGGATGCGGTAATCTTGCGGACGAGTGGCCAAGGGGACAGTGTTCCAGCCTGGGAGGGATGATGCTATCATAGCATCTTCCCTTTCATCCATACATACAGTCGCAGTAGCTGCACCCCATTACAGACATCGCAGTGAACCTTCGCCCACCTGATACAATACATATCCGACACCCACGATGGCTTCGCGAAAGAAGGTCCTTCTCAAGGTGCGTTAAGCATCGTCATAGCACCCGAAGGGATGATGCTGATAACTAGGTTATCATCCTCGGCGACTCTGGGTTAGTGCACACACTCCCGTTCAGACTTTCCTTCGGAGCGACCACTCTTTGGGCACCGGTGGATAGCTGCACCGGGCATCGGTGTTAGGAGGATCACCATGTTGAAAGGGCGAAAGGGGCTAGGAGCATTGAAGATCGGTGCACAGTCACCCCTAGTTGTGTCACATCGCGCCTGTTTGGGCGTTCCCCAACATGGCGACCAGTCGAGGGAGATTTTACAGCATCACGGCTGTCCAGGGGGATCACTCTCAACGATCACGCAGCTGACATGCAGCGTCGGAAAAACGTCGCTCATGAACCAATACGTCAACAAGCGGTTCTCGAACCAGTACAAAGCGACAATCGGTAAGTGTGACTAACGGCACTTGCACCCACCCATCTTTTACTTCGTGTTTTCCCGCCTTTAGATCGTCGGCACCGGAAAGCGACGCTGACCGCAGGCGCCGACTTCCTGACGCGAGAGCTCGTCGTCGATGACCGGGTGGTGACCATGCAGGTGAGCTTTGGTGATCCCTGAGCCGTCAAGCACGAGCTCACGACAGCTCTGGGACACCGCCGGTCAGGAACGATTCCAATCTCTCGGCGTGGCGTTCTACCGGGGAGCGGACTGCTGTGTGTTGGTGTACGACGTCAACTCAAGCAAGAGCTTCGAAGCGCTCGATGGATGGAGGGACGAGTTCTTGGTTCAGGTGTGTTCGAAGCCCCTTGGTCGGGTCCTGAGTTGACGTGAAGGCCTCACCGCATGACCCCGAGAACTTCCCATTTGTCGTCCTGGGTAACAAGATCGACATGGAGGAGTCGAAGCGCATGGTGGGTTTCTTGCTCGTCCTTACTGAACCCACCACAACTTGCCCTCCCAATCGCTATACTGGAGCGCTGTGGACACCGGCTCATCACAGGTGTCGCAAAAACGGGCCATGACATGGTGCCAGGCCAAGGGCAACATCCCGTACTTCGAAACCTCCGCCAAAGAGGCCATCAACGTCGAGCAAGCCTTCCAGACTATCGCGAAGAACGCCCTCGCCCAAGAGGCCGAGACGGAGCTGTGAGCTACCAATTCTCTCAGGAGCATTGAACGAAGCTGACGCTCAGGTACGCCGACTACCCCGACCCGATCAGGATCGACTCGGAGAACTCGCAGAGCTACGGATGCAACTGTTAGAGGGAACGGCTGGGTTGGGTCGGATGTGCTGGAGATTGACTTTGTACGCTTAATATGGATTCGACTGTTTCAATGCTTCCCGTCCTGGTCTGTCTGCTTGTGCGCGCAGAGCATACACATCTCGTCGTTGACGGGAGGTGACGAGACCACGATGGGATACGAGGGCCAGGCGATTTGATCCCGCTCATCCTCTCGACGCGTCGTGTTTTGATTTCCGGCCAAAGTCAACCCAACATTGACTTTTGCTCTCCACCATCATCATCCCATTCAACCTACCGCTCGCCCCATGCCAAACATCGTCTCTTGGCCTGCGCCGCTTCCGGCATCCTCCTCACGAGCGAAAATCAACGGTCACGCCCCTGTCGCTGTGCTGAACGGCGCGACGGGGCTGCACGAGCTCGACCTAGATGCCTTTGAGGCTATGGAGGAAGAGCCGTCTTCCTGGGCCACGCGAGTTGCGGAGAACGACGAGGCGGGAGGGGAGATTGATATGGACATCGAGGAGCAGAGGAAAGTCGCCTATGGGAGCCCTTGGCGGCAGATCTGGGAGAACGGGGCAGGCAAGCGGGAGGAGGGTGAGGAAGAGGACCAGGACGAGGAGAGCAGTGACGAGGAGGACGGGGAGGCGCGAGTGCATGTGCACGGTGAGCTCGTCGTAGGGTTACGACGAACTGCGAGGCTGACCACCTACCTCTCCTCTTCTGTTCCACCCTATCGCGTGCTCGCCCTCGTCTCCTCTTATCTAACGCTGGGCTCCCCTCCCATTCGCCTGACCTCGTATCGCCTGGCCTGACCTTGGGCACGATAGTCGAAGTACGCCTCCGGCACGAGTGTACCTTCCCGCATCTGGTGAAGAGCAACGTTCTCGCCTACATACGCGATAGCCAGGAGACGCTCCGTGCGGAGGAGGAGCTCCACGGATGGATGGATATAACAGCGCTGGACCGCAATGTCGACAAAGTCGTCGTGACCGAGATATGTAAGTCTTCCCCCGCCCCTTCTTGCCGAACTTCCAGCCTTGAATCAGCTTTCTCGACTGATTGGTCACATCTCCATTGGCTGAGGAACGCAAAACCTGTGGCTGACGATAGCTAACGGAGAACAACGGGCGAACGTCGCCGATAGCGAGATACATGTCCACGTGTGGAAGCCTTCGGGTGCTACTGGTCTGGAAGAGTTCACAGCGGACAGCGATGGTGAGTCCAGCGCCCTGGACCACGGTACACACGAGGCACGGACGCGCACAAAGCCTGACAGCAGACGAGGACGACGACGACACGAAAGTCCCGGCTGCGTCGGTCCGCGAGCTGCCCTCCTTGGAGCTGGAAGGGTTATGGCGCAAGTGAGCTAGTCTCCACTCACAACTGCGGACCGAGCTTACGGCAGCCTCATATACGACGATAATATCAAAGAACGTCTCCTGCAATACATCCACTCTACGACTGCCTTTTCAGACGCCGAGATAGACTTCAATGTCGTGACATGGAATAGGTCAGCTCGATGTCGCCGGTCCTGGTGTACTGTGCTGAATAGCAGAATGATTCTTCTTCACGGACCTCCTGGAACGGGCAAGACGTCGTTATGTCGCGGATTGGCGCAGAAATTGTCTATCCGGCTGTCGGATAGGTGAGTTAACAGACGGGCTTCGTCTGAAGTGGCCGCTGACGCGCAGATACTCCTCGGGCAGAATAGTGGAGATCAATTCGCATTCACTGTTCTCGAAGTGGTTCTCTGAGAGCGGGAAGCTGGTTCAAAAACTCTTCTCGGCCGTGAATCGGATGGTGGACGATGAGGACTGCTTCGTGGTGGTGATGATCGGTGAGTGTTAGACTTGCGGATAACAGGCAGTCCTCTCGGATGAACCGGGAGCATCTGTGAATGATGCCTGGAGCTGATCTGCAGACGAGGTGGAGAGTCTCACGGCGGCGCGATCGGCAGCTATGACGGGCAACGAGCCGGGTGATGCGGTCCGAGTGCGTCACCGCGATCTGAATCGCGAGTTATACTGATATGCAGGTCGTCAATGCGCTGTTGACACAATTGGACAAGCTCAAGACGAGGAAGAATGTTCTGGTCATGACCACGTCGAACATTGCCGGAGCGATCGGTAAGCTCGTCCCGGTCCTCGGTATTCTCCGGCTCATGCCAGACCCCGCATTCGTCGATCGTGCCGATATCAAAGAACACGTCGGCTTCCCGCCGCCCCAAGCCGTCTACTGGATCCTGACATCGTGCCTCGAGCAACTTATGAAAGGTGGCTTGGTCAAGCGGACTGCCATCCTGGAGTGGATCGAACTAGGCCGGTTCGAGCAGGATGATGAGAGCCCTAGCGCCAGGCTCAAGCGTCTTGCGAAGCGGTGTCATGTGAGGACTATCACAAACGTTGACCTCGACAGCACTGACGCGCAGGAATGTCAACTCGCGGGACGGTTTCTCCGGCGCTTGCCGGTCCTTGCCCACGCGAGGTACATCGCCCCGAAGCTTGCTCCGGGCGATACGGGCCGCAAAAGCTTGCGGAGATGGGTGGATGCGATGGAGAAGCTGGTTCAAGATGAGTGGATCAGTCGCGAGCAGATTAGGAGGGCCGATGGTCACCGGGAGAAACAGGAAATTGGAACGGATGTGGCGGTGAAGCAGGCGTAGGACACGGGGCTGGCCAAGCGGGGTCGTGAGTGCTGTACATATAGTAACACATAGCATTATCGCATATTTGCATGAGATCTGTACGACTGTTCAAGACGGTACGGTCATGGCACAATCTTCTTGCTTGGGGTAGGATGAGTACAGCTTTTCCCATGTCTGACGGACAGCGACCGGGTAGGAGCTGACAAACTGGTATTATTCGACGGCGGGCTGTTCTGGATACTCCTTGAGTCACCCTGAACGAGGCGTCTCAGGATCTTCAGACAACCTGGACAAGGTGGGGCGGATCGGAGTACCAGTCATGGACTCTCGCCCACCTCTTCATCAGGCGTGTGCCATGGCTTGAACGAGTAGACGTCCCGGGTAGGGGCTGATGCAAGGATTCGGCAGTTGATACTCTGCGTCTGTGTGCTCACGAGCTGTGTGGGATCCACCGTAAGGTGACGTATGAGCTCGAGGTTTCCACACCGTGTGCGTTCTAGCCGCCGCGGATCTCTGTTCTCTGTTAGCCGTGCCATCACACTCCCCCCAGGCGTGCTCACGGCGTGGCTGCGGCGCGTCGATCTGCGCATCCCAATGATCGCTCGGTGTATAATGCCCACGACTCTTAACATCCTGGCTTGACATCTCAACCTATTCCCCTCCCGGGCATACCCATCCAATCTGCTTTATCTTCAGTGTCTGACCCGATCGAGACGCCTCACCCCCGACGCCGAACGCTCGGCAGGGACGAGGAATCAAGGAGGTGGAGGAGGGCAACACAGTAGCCGCCATCTGAAACGCACCCCGATCACCCGCAGCACCCGGCTCCCGACTACCGTCCACATCACCTGGATTTTATCACTGACATTACGCTCGTCACTTCACTCTCGACTCCAGCTCGAATCTGCTGTACAGCGCTCTGCGAAGATCAACTTTCTCTTACGAGCCGTTCCAACTATCTTGCAACACCCTCGCTCGACGACTCGTCTGTTACTCCCTCGCCCCGTCCTTCCGTCACCGACACGGCCCCTGACCTCATCCAAAGGGACTTTTTGGCCCGACGTGAAAACTTGACTATCCGTGCCCTCAGGACCCTCGGTCGCATTGACTGCGATAACAGCAACAACGACAAGTCCCCTTAGCGCATCTTTGACAACAGTCTTGTCTCTTCTTGATCAGCGTCCGTGAATCGACTTCGCTATCGTCTTCAAGACACCATGTGGCGTCCACCTCAGCTGCATATCGATATAGCGCCCCCGACCCTCGATTCAATTTCCAGCAAATTCACTTCGACACCAACGCTTTCCACATCCACGCCTGGCGCCCCCTACACTCCTCTTCTGACCCCGAACCTGTCCAAGACGCTCTTTTGGGGTCTTGTCTTCTTTGTCGAGCAGCCGCCGGGAGCAAATGGAGCCACCCAGTGTCGGAGGATGAAAGGGGAATTTGAGGTACGTCCTCTCCTCGATCTAGATAGCTGGAACTGAACTGTCGCGTCATAGAAAAGACACCAAGACTGATGTCAGTGGAGAGGCGGGAAGACTTCGGATGACCCGAGGAGTGCAGCCGTCACGCATATCTTGCTCCTAACGCTGTCGGCTGCGCGACCGATAGGCAAGAAGTCGCTCGTTCTCTCGCTTGAAGGTCCATCGAGCTCTGAGCCTACGAGTTTAGCTCGACATCCGAAGGCAACCACGCATACTCCTACCTGGGACGCCCGTCGCCTGGTGGAGGAGTTCGGAGAGGTCGAGGGCAGACGAGAGACTCCGCTTCGCCCTGTTCGTCGAGTGGAGTGGGTGCAGGTTTGTACAGATGCCGGCACACTCGTTGAGCAGGAGCCGTACCGGGTCAGGTGGGTGGTCAGCCTCGTCAATGGTCTTCAAAGCTGACGAGTAGGGGCCGATACGATTCAAGCCGCCAGGACGATCGCATCGCGAGGGAGCCGGAAACGCAGCTGACGACAAACGCGTGGCACAAGCGGGGGCCTACCGCTAAGCTCTGCTCTCGGAAAAGACGAAGCAGTGCACCGAGGGCGACAGATAGACTCTCAAAAAAATCAGAGCAACGGGATCATCGACTGCAGCCGATTTGCTCTGGCGGAATGCAAAAGCCCAAGGCGTACAGCTCCAGCAGGGAAGACATTCGCTCCCAAGAGGAGCGGGAGCTGCTGAAACGCGACGCCGAGGACCAGAAAATGGCAGAGGATACCCGCGCTGCGAAAGAACGGGGCAAACGGATAGCGAAGTCGACCATTCCGAGAAAGGCCGAGGCAACCCTGGCCGACATGTTGTTCCCAATCGACGAGGAGGAGGGAGTTGAGGTGCCTATGTCTCGACATTCGTCACCGCTGTCGAACGTGTCAAGCGAGCGGTCGGCCATTAACGTCGTCCTCGATCACTCGCCAACGTGCGACACGGCTTCGACTGACCCGCCGACGTCGAAGATCGCGTTGACGACCTCGGTAGAGGAGGACCATCGCTTCGAGGACTCGATATCTGCACGGGACGATGCCAATATCGCGTTCGCGCCGATAGAGATGGATTACCACCTAGACCCATGTGGCGACGAATACGTGATCGGCCCGCAGTCACGCCCAGACAGATCGGGAGAAAACGACAAACGCTCGGATTCGAATCGCGCGTCCGGGATCGCCCGGTCGCGTAATGAGTTTCACTTTGACTTAGATCTGGCGCCCGAGGCGTCCGCGACCTCCACCGGTCTGGAGATCCGAGTAGAGATCCCGCCGAGCTCGGGCCCTGTTGCGGACGACGAGCACGGCTCGACCGAGCGTGCGAACTACTCGGCACAATCACCGCCATGCAGCGCTGTCGGTACGTCAGACGAGTCGGTCTTCTCGTCGACAGAACAACGCTCTTACTCGGTACGAACTCGCGCCGGAGACTGTTCTGCCGTGCCGCCGGCCAACGGCTCCACGACCTCGGACATCTTGGATTCCGAAATCGCAACCGCGGGCGACATCGTAGGTTCATCCTCTGCAGCTCTTTGGGCGTACATCCGGACGGACGGATCGGACTCGACATCGAGACGAAAAGCGACGCCGGCGTTATTTGACAGCGACGACGAGGCCGACTTCGCTTGGATGGAGGAGTCCGGGTCCAGCGTCATGCACCCCAAGCCGCTCGAAGCGCGCTCAGAGTCCAGCACCGATTCGACTCTTAGTCATATCACTGTCCGATACCCGACACCTGCAATGTCGTTGGGAAGCGGTAAAGGCAGTATCGGAGCCGAGCACAGAGCACCGGAGATCCACGTCAAGAACGAGGTCATCCCGCCATCATCTCCGCGCCCGTTCTCCGGCCCACCTGTCCCCTTTCTGCGTACCGCATTCGGCCTACCGCTCGCGGTCGGCGTGTGCGGTGAGAACCCACCTCTGAGCAAGTACAAGCTGCTGATCGAGGTAAGCTTGTCCCTCTGTTCCGTTGCGCAATTCGCTGATCACAGGTGCTGAGCGGAGGTTACATGAGCAGCATCCGCCAAGCTATGTTCGTCGCCGTCCACGTCAAAAACGAGGGCGACACCGTCCATCTCTCGCGGGACGAGATGCAAGGCGTGACGGAAGCGATGCAAAACCCCAGCCAAGCGGTGGTCACCGGCTTTTGGGTCGATCAATGTACCAACGTCGGCCGGATGCTCGATCATCGCAAGTACGCCGTCGAAATTGTCGGATCACTATCGGTCAGGCAGACCCAACCTACACCCCGCCTGCCTCTGCCTGGCGCGGGCTTAGAACCTTCGCTGGACAATCTACCACCTCCGTCTCCCGACTTATGGGCGGAACAGGCTCGCCGCTCCCCGATGAGTTTACCAACCCCACCGCCCAGCACAACCGAAACGCCGATACCCAAACCTCCCGGGCGTCCGCGAAAGTCCGCCCCTCTTACAAGTCTCGGGCCCGCCTCTACCAATGTTATGTCCCTTCTTAAGCCGCCGGCGAAACGGCCTCGAAGATTTGAGCCTCCGCTGGCGCGCCTGCGGTCGAATAGCTCCGACAGCATCGGCACAGCCGCGACAGCGACTTCGTCCAGCTCATCGTTCAGTGAGTTGCGTCCGACTCTACGGTCCGACCTCAGTCGCGTCACTGGCCCGGAGCGGAGCACGTTTCTAGGCATCGAGCGTGATGCGTCTCCCCCTCGCCGCAGGAAGGCGAAGACGTGGGATAGGGTCGATCGGGAGGAGGACGTCGATCCAGAAGATGAGATACACCTACACCTCCTGGCTGCCTCGCTCAATATATGGGTCGAGACGCACATGCCTGCGGGCATGATGCGAGCTCAAGTGGGCTGGAAGAAGGCGGAATTCCTAGAAAATCTCTCGGAGAGTGTGAGTTCGGGGCCAGTCTGTAGGCTTCGTCGCTGACTCTCAGTCCCCGTTGCCGGAAGAATGCGGGACGTACGCGGACCTGTACAAGAAGTACAAACCGCTTCTCTATGACCTTGTCCCCGAATTCCATCGATTAGAAGGGAAGAAGAAGCAGGGGTGGAAGGGCTGGGCACTCGTGCCGGTCGAGGGCGGAGACGACACGAGCGGTTGAACTGAATGGGACGACGGGCGGCATCCTATCCGAACGTGGTTGCATGAGCGATGTACGGCATACCCAAAACGACACTCGATGGGACGTGGAGAACGAGCACGACACGGCGATACTGAGGCTGTGGAGAGCCTTTGGAGACAAGAGGCCGACTCACGAGGAGATACTCCTAAACGCGGATAGTCAATGTAAGCACCTGTACGCCCAACGATGCGGGGCGGGACGTGGCCAACACCGAGGTCGTGTGAAGGATGCTTGTCGGGAGTGAGGCGAAGATGATGACGAAAAGCGAGAGACGAAGACCTTGCTGCATGATACCGGGCGTACCGCAGCTGCCAGAACATAGCGTATCGACTCCAGTATCGTTCCACGCCATATGACAAGAGTGCTTGCCCTTTCCAACACGACAACGGCAAGGTGCGGTTGAAGGCTTTGAGAGGACATCCTGAACGAGTGCGAAATGCCTTCGAAAGACGTGCTGGAGCGCCCTGGGGCTTCGTCCCCACCTGCCTTCCCTGGGATCGCAGTGCAGAGCCTCGCTTTTGCCCGGCCGATCGATAGAATGGCATCGAATACGGAAGACGGCTCGTCCTTTTGTTCATCTTTCCCTTGTTCTTTCCCTTGTTCTTTCCCTTGTTCTAGGACGCCCACGACAGACACGGCGCTCCCATTTGGACCACATAAGAACGCGCAGCGACTCTTCCCTGCGTCCTTCCCCACCTCACACCACAGTCACTGCCTACTTTTCGAAAAAAAAAACCCCCTTCGCCCATGAGTAACGACAATCCCTCAGGTCCATTCAACAACTTTGCCCGTCCGCCTGCATACGAGCTCAGTGAGATTCGCCCAGACGGCACGCCCACTGGAGCCGCCTCCGGCAGGCAAAGCGGCGGCTGGAGCTTCCCTGGGGAACAGCTCTCCAGCGGCGCGAGGAACACGGAAGAGCCGCCCATGCGATTGACTCGCGCCCAACCCGATCCGCGAAGTACCGGAACACTGCCCTTCAGTGGTTTGAGATCTCTCTTGGGGCGATGGGCCGACAAGTCATACTTCCGGGGAGCTCATCCGGGTCTGATACACAAGTTACAAACAAACGACGTGACCTTCTTAAGGACATCTCCCCTACCTCGGGCCGGTACACCGTCACCGTCGACGATCTCGAATGGGTGATCGGTGAATCGATGCGACGCGACCAACACCGACAGAGTGACCTATTTTGGGGATTCAGTTCCGTCGCCGTTACGGCATTGGCCGTGATGGGGGCCGTTGGAGCGGTGGGACTGACACTGTGTTCGATGTCCGCAGTCAGAGGGACGCATGTGAGAGTCGACTCCGGGACATCATATAGAACAGCGTCCAGGGCGTAGAAATCTCTGCTGCGGCAGTATCAACGAATGCTGAGCGATCTGTCGGAAGGTCGACGCAGCCTCTCGGCGTCGTTTCGGGTGAAACGGACGGGCTGGACGAAACTCGCTATGCTGTGGGCTTAGTCGTCGACCGCACTGCGGCAGACCAGTCGAGCCAGGATCCGAGGGATGTCGACACTCAGGACCTCCAGACTGAGCTGTACCTGAGCCTGAGGCGCTGTGCTGACCTGGGTGCTGAGTACTTCTCCGCTTACAGCTCTGCTCGCGGAAACGAGGAGTCAACTGGGGAGGATCAAGGGGTTTCTGAGGAGCAGCGTCGCCTCGACGAGTCTGTCAAGCGGTCCTTGGAACTGTGGACGGAGCTCATGCAATCTGCAACCAAGTCAAAGCCGGTCGAAGGCGAGCCCACGGAGAATGATGACCAGGAGATCGTTTGACCGCGATTCGCTGCCTGCTCTGGTGCTCCAGTGGCTTTTGTTATTCTTGAAGCTATGGTTTCGGTTCGTGCTTGTGCATTGAGGAGGAATAGGTGCTGTATATAGGAACCTGGCGCGGATGAATGCACTGTCTACACCCTGCAGCTTATTGGGCATCCAGTCTCCCCAGGACATCCTCAACTGAAGGCGTCGGCGACAGCGAACCACCGACGGCGTTGCAGAGCGTCCATCCATTCCGCGATTCGTCACCGCTTTCGGCGAGTGCTTGTCTCGAGCTTACAAAGGGGGGCTAAGGAGGTACAAGACGCGAGCCCCTGCGAGGTCGTGCAATCCTTTGCGGTTTGAGGTCAAAGGAGGTTAAGGCTCTAGGTGTTTCCAACAGCCTGCTGGGCACCCAACGAGGGCGTTGGGTGAAACAGTGGGTGTCGCCACTCTCGTGTCGTTTCACAACTCACTCTCACCATCCCAACTTCGCTCATCCGCCAGTCGTCAGCTCAAGCACTACCAGAATCCGCAAACGACCCCCGATGACCCTCAAGTCGACGTCCAGTGAACCTGGAGTGCAGGGCTCGGAGGGCGTGAACTCTAGTTCGCCATACAATATTCCAGAAACCGGACCGGCAGACGAGTCTGTTGGCTCCAAGTCCATGCCATACCCACCACATGCTTCCCCAGAAGAGACCGTTGTGGATTGGATGCAATCGCAACCGTATACCATGCCCGGAACCTTTCCTGAACCCGACATAAATGTCACGTCGGACAAGCATACACAGAGTGGACCACATCAGACAGCGAGCGATACGAAGACAGACTTCCTCGCATTGAGTCCAAAGACTCACGAGGGCGGCACAGCAGCTTCCACAAGGACACCGTGGACCGTCGAGACCTCTTCAGCAACAAAATATCAAGAATCGGGCTACTCTAATTGGTGGGGATACCCTTCTTGGACGAGCACGACGAAGAGAGAACACGATCCTGGGCTTCCAAATACGGAAGATGTTTCGCAACCCCCTCAGGAAGCCCACTCACGCTCCATGCCGGTTGTTCACTCGACAACCTCGGTCCACCCGCTGGTCCTACCGCGAACAGAAGAGCCGACGTTGCGGGAAAGAGCAAGGTCCGCGTGGGAGTACGTCAAAACTGCACCCAGGGAATACCTGACAAACACGATCGACGGGACCATCGAAGACTGCACCTCTAGGGCCAAATCGCGCCTGCGCGAGGATCTCTCAGCGCTAAGATCTGCAATGGGCACAGGCGCACAAATCGGTCTGGCAGTGACGTTGGGGTGTTTGGCGTTGAACGTGGGCGCCAGCGCTGTGATCAACGTTTGCGATGCGATTGACACGGTGAAAGCGAACCGGTGGAGGCGGTCTGCGTGGGATGAATGGTCCAGAGCTCATTCTGCCGGAGTGTGGCCATCGCCTTACACGACGGAGACGGCTGGTCACATGGGTAGTATGGAAGAGTGGAAGGTTTAGGGAGTCCCCCGGGCCGGAGGGCGGCTCAGGTCGTTGTTGTCCGGCACACATGGAGTCGATCCCACCTTGGGTTTCGGCTAGTTCGTCACGGATGACACGGGGGGTTGAGTGTTTGTACACAGCCTGAGGATGTATTGCATGGGCCTATACGATATCGCTCCACTCTGCGCGACAGCACAACTCTGTCATCTGCTTCGGACCGTAGACGGGTATGTATCCACCCTGTTCGCCCAAGCTTTTGCCACCGGTCCATTCCTCCATCGAGGACCAAAAACCGAGACGGGCGCCTGCCACAACTATGAGCACTCGAATATTCTCCCTGTAGACGTCCTTTGTGCCGTGCACACCGCTCCACCGACTTTCGACCGTATGAAAGGGTGGCAGCATATATGACAGGGTGGAGTCTCTCTGCACAGGGCGAGATAAGAGCGAGAGATACTGAGCTGTCGAGAGCCCATCCCCCCACACTTACCACGTACTATCATTTTTTGCCACCCAACAGCTTTACATCACAACCATGGGCTCCAACTTTGATGGTGAGACTGATATCAGGTCGGAGGGTCCCGGTGCCCCAGGTATGAGTCCTTCAGATCTCACACCCCTTCCGCTGACCCCTAGCTAGTACGGAGGACGTCATTTCCCTCGGCGACAGCTCACCGTCCCAAGCTGGCACCTCCTTTTGTGCTAAAGCAGAGGATGATTGCGTGTTCTCGATCGCCGACGTTCCAAACGAGCAGCAGGGTACCCAAGAACGGGACAACGAAAGGATGGAAGTCTTGGAGCCGCGAGAGGGTCACCGCTCGGCTTCAAGGACGTCCAACACCTCCAAGACCGCAAAGGGGCTCGATACCCACCCCGAGGGTCCCAGCACCTCTCAGCATCCCTTCTCGGACCCTGCCTGTGCCACTGCTCGATCATGGGCCAAGCTGGGCTGGGACAAGACCACCAAGGGCCTCAGCAACGCTTGGGATCTCTGGAAGACAAACATCGCAAAGATCAAGGAGCACGCTGAGGGGCTGACTTCGGCAGTCACCATCCTGAGCTACGTGGGCGGCGCAATGCTGGCTGCCAAGTCTGGACTGGATCTTCTGGCAGGAAACAAGAACGACAAGAACGAGGAGACTGGGGTCACAATCTTCCTCAATCTGCTCAATACCGAAGCCCTAGGCGTAGAGTCTGGCGCCGGGAAGTCCGGCGTGCCGTCTCTGGGCGGTCTGTCGAGTCAGGGTGCGTCGTCTGCTGGGGTTTCGGATGCCATTGAGCAGTGGTTGCGAAAGGGGAGCCACCTCACTCTGAGGTGACATACTCCACGTGCAACCGCACGATCGTTCGAAGTTGTCGATGTGAACACATTCTGCGTAACATTACGGTACTAGTCACGCTGTGCATACTCGGTTTGGACTGTTACAAGAGCACGAGATGAACTTATTGCGAGATCCCGGACTGCCAATTCGGCCAAACGATCTCGAGAACCCTAAGGATCCAGCTGGTCGTGTCTGTCCATTCGATATAGAAAACGTGTGCTGCGACCATGCCGCGGCGAGACGCGGCTAGGCATGTTGCCATGGTCGGCTTGGTGCAGAGAGATCGTAGTGAGGGCAAAGCACAGATTCAACAAGCATAACCTTGATGGATTATGTGAACACGAGGCGATCGTTGGTAGCTCGCTCAAGCACACAGACATTGCAGTGATCGAGCCCTGGCTCTTGTCAGTCCACCGCTCTTGACCGGCCCTTGCTGCTCATGAACCCCCGAAATGGCGCGTTTGGCGATGACGCGCTCGCACCCGTCTGCGCAATGCTTGATTGACCCATTTTACATGAGTCTACCAGCTCTGAGCGACGAGCCGCATTGGACATGGCTGATGGGAGGGAACTTGGCCTGGGATCTCGGCGGCGATCGCCGTGATGTGAGTGGCGGGTGCCACATTGCCCCAGTGATGATGCAGAATAAACCCGCCTGGTGACTTGCTTTCGTGTTGGCATTGCTTCCCCTTGTTCGGCGTATCTACATCGATCATCTCCGAGATACCCTCAAAAGATAGCAGAGATCAGATCGATATTCAGGACGATGTTGTTCCCGGAAGCTCACGATCACCCGGCGTTCAAATCGTGGCTGACAAACACGCTCGAGCCATTGTTCGTGAAACTCCACCTGATCACGGACTTTTGCTGATGCCAGATGTGATGCCGACCCGGCCGTGATGGGCGACTATATCATCGCGCTGCTGAAGCACGACGCGGCCATGTCGGAGGAGCAATGGAAAGAGGTAGGCCCCGTCTTCCTCCGGCGTCTAGCAGCAGCTCACGAAAGTTCATCTCGCGCGAGCTGATCGACTTTTTGGAAGAGAGTGAGCTCAGCTTCTCAAAGCGTGCTGGGTAAAGCTGACGCCAGAATCACAACCGTTCGTCGAGCTTCTGTTCACCACCCTGCGTGACCAGACATTCCTGCCCGCCTCCGCTCCTGTCGCGCCTCAAGCACAAGTGCAGCCGGCGGCACCAGCACAACCTTCGCTTGTTTCGTCATACCGCCCGGGCGCGTCGTCAGGACCACCGCCGAATGCCCCATCAGGTCCGGCTGCGCTTCAACCCGTAGCCGGGCCGTCGAATACACGGGGACCTGCCACTGGTGGAGCGAACGGGAACGGGGATGTGGTGATGGACCAGAATGGGCAGGGCGCGCCTAGGCCAAAATGCCGCGATTACCATGGTGAGCTCAGCTGAACCTTACGGATCAGACCACAGCTCATGGACAGAGCGCGGCTTCTGCCTGCGCGGTGTCGAATGCCCATACGAACACTCCGCGGACGTCATCATCCCCACACCCGAGATGCTCTTCGGCGCGTTCCCATTCAACGGCCCACCCGGACAACCAGGCGGACGAGGAGGATTTGGAGGACCTGGACGCGGGCGAGGTGGAGGGCGAGGCGGTCGAGGAGGAATGAACGGCGGGGACCATCCGGACGGACGGCAGAACCGGCCGCAGAAGGAGCAGCCATCCGAGCAGTTTTGGGGAACGAATAAGCCGCCTGAGAAGCGGAACGGAAACACGCTCGTCATCTCGGAGATACCGCAGGAATACCTCTCCCTGACGGCCGTGAGCGAGTACTTCTCCCAATTCGGTACAGTCACGAACGTCGCCATCGAGGCGCGGAGCAAGCGCGCCCTTGTGAGCTTCACGAGCAACTTTGAGGCGTACCAAGCGTGGAAGTCCGACGCGGCGATATTCGGCAACCGGCACGTCAAGGTCCTATGGCATAAACCGCGCGAGGGACACGGTGGGGCGGGCCAGGAGGCACTGGAAAAGTCCGCGACTCTGCTGGCGAACATGAAGGCCCTGGCGGAGGGACAGGATATTCAGGGCGAGAAGAAGGCGCAGCTGGTGGGACCGGAACAGAGGTTACAGACGACGTTGGCGGAGCTCGAGCGGAAAGACCGCGCGCAGAAGAAGGAGAGGTTGATGGCAGAGCAGAAGGTGCTCTTGAAGCGGTCAAGCGAGGGAACGAAGGAGGAGAAGCTGGTCATCCTCAAGCGACTGAAGGAGATCATGCGGGAGCTGGAAGAGGTAGACAAGCCGAAGCCGAAGGTCGAGGAGGATACGGAGATGGGCGAGAAGGCGGATGGGGAGGGCGAAGGTGGAGAGAAGGATCCGGAGCTGTTGAAGCTGTCGGCCCAGCTCAACTCGTTGAGGGAGAAGGTGAGCGTCGCGCCGCATACGGGAGCGGAGCTGACTCCAGGCGAACACGCTCGGCATCACTAGCTCACCCGGATCACGGTACTCGCCTTACGGCTCACCGACGTACCGCGGCCGAGGACGTGGGCGAGGACGCGGACGTGGCGCGGGACCCGTCCGTGGACCGATGCGGCTGGACAACCGAACGCAAACGATTATGGTCTCGGGCGAAGCGCTTGGCAGCGAAGAGAGCAAAAACCAGGTCAAGGCGTACTTTGAGGCGCAGGGCGGTAGCTTGGAAGAGACAAGCGAGGGTCTGCGTGTTCAGTACTCGAATCGCGAGACCGCCGAGAAGGTGAGCATTCTCGTGATGCAGCCCCGCTCAGCTGACGGCAGATCCTTGCGCAAGGCACCACGGAAATCCCGCAGTTCGAGGGAAAGCTCAATGCGACGTGGTACCAGCCTGCCGGCGCTGGTGGTCACGCGCCTCCACAGCCGGACAATGGGGGTCTCGAGGTGGAGATGATGGAGGAGAACCACCGTGGTGGAGCGGAAGATGAGTAACAATCCTGAATGGCGTTGTATCCCTGTAGCATATCTCTCAAAGGCACTTTCACGCCCTCACTGGACCTTTGCAGTGCGGCGACTCCTGAGCAAACTGCCCTGTGTTTTCGTCGTGCTCATCATCATCTCTCGAAGCTCCACTCCTAAAGGCTCGCAGTCAAGGTCCGGCAAGCCATGTCACTGGCCAGTCGGATCCAGCGACGTCGGGGCCTCGGGAACTCTTCGTCAGTTGATTAACCAAGTCGCAGACCCCAGCCCGAGCACTCAGGTCCGGCTCGCTGTGACGCGAGCCGCCAGCCAAGTCAGCCGCGAGGGCTTGCCAGGTCAGTGAGGGGACGTGTGAACGACGTCCAGGCATCATGTCAGATGTGCATGCATGAAAGTTGGAGCGGTCCAGACATTCTACATACACTATGCCTGTAACCTCATGCCTGACCCAGGTGCAAGGTCCCCTTGAGCCTGTAAAGTTCCGTCTGCACATTTATGATCATATTACAGGTCCGATGCCTCACCGTCCCAGCATCCCAAAGTTGCCGCCCTGGCCATTCGGCAGATTCGCAAAGTGGTTTTCCGCGCCCTGCCACACCGTCTTGAGGACATACGCCTCGGAAAGCAGCAGCTCGATATCGTGGTCGTTCCACGCTTGCGTCGGGAGATTCTGCAGGAAGATGATCATTTCCTGCGCGTCAGTCACCTCTGCTAACCGCGCAGGGAGGGCTGTCGTGTACCCACCTGAAAGTCCATCTCGCGCAGGCGCTCCGAATACTTGACGAGCAGGGCGGAGCAGACATACAAGTGGAACTGGGAAAACGCGTCGGTCCCTTCGGCCTGCACATCAGCTGGAGCACAGAAGCGGGAGGAAGGTAGGCTGACCAGATACGTGTCCCACATCCTGACTGTGCACTTGACGGAGATCTCGCGCATGAGAAGGCAGTTCATCCAGCGAAATGCAAACTGCATGAATTCGACGCCCTGGTCGTCAAAGTGCGCGGCGAGGGGGGCTGTTGTCAACACATGTCCAATCACAGACGCCTCGCAGATTGCAGGCATGAACCAGATGCCTACTTACCGTCTATGCGCTTGACAAGATCGCCCATGCGCTTGACGAGCCGTTGGATACCAGGTTGCTGCGAGATGTAGTTGTCTTGTATCCCATCGAGCAGTTTCGACAGGCACCAGAACGTGTCAGCCTCGATCGCGGCGAGGGCGTCAGCTGGGAGGTGAACAACGTCGAACAGCTCGGGGTCGGAGTCTATCTTTAGCAACAAGGCGAGAGATGGCCGGCCGGACTCACCTATATAGGCGCTCAGGAAGACCTGGAAAAAGGGGCAGACGAGATCATTGATGCCTTGCACATATCCACTGGCCGGATGTCTGATCGCCCACACGTATAGTATCCTCTCGAGTGCCTGGATGTTAGCATTGAAAGCCATATGCAAGGTGAGGCTTACGCGCTGCGCCGTGATACAGCTCCACAAGGGCACACCTGGCCTCGTCCGCGGCACGTCAATCTCGATCTGATGCCATATCTGCGGCGTCAGCTCTGCACGCGCTCGAGGCTTTGCAAATGCGAGCCGGCTCACTTGTTGATCAAGGAGAGCGAGGCCCCTGCCGAAGTACTGGTCTACCAGCTGCGAGTACTCTTTCCGTTTCCGATTCAACGTGGTCAAACGGGGCTGCGAAGGCGACGGAAGGTAATTCTTCCCATCAGCCATGACCCAGAGTCACGACAATATGAGCTCACCAGCAGCAGCTGCCATACGATCGGACGGACTTCGTTTGGCACGCCCGACCACGCTAATCGCTTCAACTCGCCTTCCGGGTCAGTTGAGCGACAGAGACCAGAAGCAGCAGGACGTACCGAGATCTACCCCTCCACCATTCTCCGCCTTTCCCTTGAGCACCTTCCCAAACTTCTCCCGCTTTCGCTCCGTCCGAACACTGCGCTGCCTGCTGACTGCTTCCTTCCGACTGGCGGGGACTTTGCTTGATACGCTGACTTCAGGCGGGGTGTATGCTAATGAGGAAGTGGGTCGTGAGTCTGACGTGGGGGTTGATGGGCCGAGGAACGGGAATGTCGAACTGGGATTCGAAGGTCGGGAAGTGGTGGGCGTGGAGGGGATGGATATTGAGAGTGATTGCAGAAGCTGCAATGGATCTGCGCATAAGCAAACTGCGCCGGTCGGCGATATTGACAGGATTCCGCGCAAGCTCACCACGTAAGATGTCCTCCACGTCATGTCTGACGGCCTCTTTGCCAGGCGGCGCAATATCCACTGGTGCTTCTTCTTTCAACTCCGCCTCCTCCACGATCTCCCATGATCCTCCAGGTGGGAGCTTCGACGTGCGACCTGTCCCTCCGGCCCCACTCGCGCCATGCATCCCCGCCGTGCCCGGCTCCGGCGCTGTCGTGGCGTCCGCATACGTCTTATGCATGAGCAGACCCGGCCGGTCCGGCTTGGCCGCTGTCCCCGTTACCGCCTGCGTGTCTGCCTTCTCTGTGCCCTTGGCCTCCATACCGGCCCGATCTGAGCCGTTCGGAGAGGAAGTTGGATGCGAAACGTGGTGGAATGACGCAGATGTCCACGAAGCGGCTACTCCGCTGCTTTCACTAACGGCCCCAGCGGTCGCCGATTCTGCGCCGGTCCTACGCGGTGCAGGTATAGGTACGCTCTTGGGTTGAGGCACTGGCTCGTCCTTGTCGGACGAGGAATCCCAGGCGTCCTCCCATTCCGCCTCGCGCGACAGGCGGCCATACGACGCCGACGTGTGTTCTCGGAGCGAGACAGATCGATGCGATGCCGGACGCGAGGATGACGCGCTTGTATTCGGGAAGAATGCGGAGTTGAGCAGGCCGTGAGGATTGGCGGAGTGAGGGCGTGTGGGTGGTTGGAATGGCATCGTCGGGATGATTGACGACTAGCTGCGCATGGAGCTCTGGCGCCGAATGCACGTAGGTCTGACGGCCGGAGGCCGATTGCGCTGATACCCGAGGGATATATGAGTTTGACCCGAGGCTGTGGTGTGAGGAGCCGAGGGATGTTAGTGGTATAGCGTGGAGAAGGCAGGAAGTCGAGTGACGAGTCAAGATGGAGGTGCATCATGTCAACGTGTTCATCCTCCACCCTCATCGCTTCCACACATCCCACCCGACAACTTCATCACCTTCGCTCAAGTAGCTCTCTACATTCCCCGAGGGGTCACCGCGATTCAACAGGAGACTCTGACGAGGCTTCAGTGCATATACAGCACCGACTTTGGGTCATTCCCTTCCAACCGCCTGGCCCCCTTCCACCCCGCCCGCTCACCCCGCTTCACCCAGGCCAAGACATGATCACCTTTCGTCCACTCCAGTCCTTTGGCTCCTAGCACAGCACGTCATATCAATCTATCAACCCGGTCCGCACTGCACTGGGCATCTAGCATCATGCATCCCCGCCAAATACCGACCACGCCTGGGGTGGACGATACCGAGATGTCGATGGACTCGCCCGTACCGAACAACGCTGTGACCGGGTCAGGTTCATCCTCCGCATTCACCTCATCTCGACCCATCACATCCATACCGGCCTTCTCCCGCGAAAACACCTCGCCCGGACGTTTCGCATCCACCGCAAACGCATTTGGTCTCGCTGTATCGCCCACATCATCGTCTTCATCCTCCTCGCGCGATTTCGGGACCTTGTCGGCCTTTGGTAGCGGCTCTAAACCTACTCAAACTGTCGACAACTCTCCGCCCAGTGCGGGCACAGTCCCCACCCGTCGGCAACGCCGGCCCAGCATGCTCAGCCTCACTCAAACGCCCAGCTTTTCGACTGGATCGGAGGACGCTAGCCCGAAGACCGCCATACCGATCCAGGATCCCTCCTCAAGCAAAGCTCCCGTACAAGCGGCTCAGGCGGCACGAGACGCAAACAAGCCCGAACTCGACGCTGGACACAAGCCAACACTCTTGCAACGCCGATCAATGAACAACCCGTTTGCGTCAGCGGGCGGACCAGCCGGTCAAACAGCTCCTCGATGGGGCGCATCGGATACCGCCACGCCATTCCTAACCAACTCGCTTTTGCGGCGGACCTCCTCCGCACCGCCGCTCGCGCTTGATGCGCTCACGACCCGTACTCCACCTTTACCCAGCAGCGCGATCTTTGGCGGCGCTGGATCTCCCGACCGCGCCCAAGGCGAGGAGAACAGCATGGAGTTCGATTCCGATCAAATAGGACTACCGCCCGCGCCGCCTGACTCACCCCTGCGCTGGGTTCCTAATCATCTCAACCAATCAGCATCGGCGCGGAGGAAAGGCAAAGCCAAGATGGAGGATCCAGCTCTGGTCTTAGCGACTGGGGATCAGCCGGCACCACCACATAACCCGCCATACACCGGTCGACCTTTACACGCCTCGCTGCTTGCTACTCTCATCTCGGAATCAGCACCGCTCGAACATGAGATGCGCTCCGAAGCGCGCTTACAACGCCTCCTCTCATCACACCCCTCTGTGCTCCCTCTCACCCCACGTGCGCCTCGAGCAAATCGTGGCCGGTTCCCTGAGACGGCAGGAGATGACGACGACGACGAAAGCGAGTCCTTCGGGCGGTCGTGGTCTCGCCGGACATGGCTGGGGCGGCGGACGAGCGACTCCGACTCCGACTCGGACGATATGCCCATTGTCATGGAGGAGAACGAGGGCGAGGTGAACATGGCGTTCGCGGCAGGGATGGATATGGACCGACCGGACACGAACTCTTCCAACGGTATCATGGGTACCGGTCGGCCCGACAGTAGTGGGTCTAATGGACCGGCGGGTTCGTTGCGACCTGGCTCGGCTCAGGGGCAAACGCCGGGACAGAGTCAGGGACAGTGGGGCCAGCGGGCCGCGGCAAGGATGTCGTTCGGTGCGGCTGGGGCGGGCATGGTACCTAGTCCTGGGTCCGGTCTGGGCTTACCGAGCGCTTTCGGCGGACTGGGCATGGGCGGATCCAGTGCCGGGATCGGTACACCCTTGGCGAGCCCTACCATCGAGCGCCTGGAGGTGAGTCTGTCTTAGCATTGACGTAACACGAGGCTCACGTCCAGCTCGCCGCTTCGCCTGGAGCGGTGTCGGTTGCTAGTCCCGGAATGATGCAATATCGGGAATCTAACGGCGGATCGGCCTCGGTCCGCCCAGGCAAGCGGAAAGGTCAGTCTCCTTGATCTGTCCACGTGCAAAACTGAGCTTACGCCGCAGCGCAAGACGACCGCTTTGACCCATACAAACGCCCTCGCGGTTCATCGCCATCCCTCCTATCAGCATCACCATCTCTGGCAATGTCACCTTCACGCAACACCCCTTCCATACCCATTCCGCAGTCACCCTCCCACGCGCCGATGTATTCTTCGCAACTCTCGTCATCCGCCCAAAACAACATGTTCGCGCGAACGAATCGATATTCTCGCCCTATTCCGCGCAGCCGATCACGTGCCGCCTCGCCCGCGCTGTCCATTGGGAGCACTTCCGGCGTGTTGAGTACAAGTCTGGGCAACAACGCTGCAGGTGGCCGGCCCAGTGTCAGCCTAGGCCAGGCGTTCATACCCACTGGCCCAGGGAGTGCGGGTTTGGTGGCCGGTATGAACGGGAATGGGCAGGCACAGGGTCTGGGCGGGCTGGGACTGTTGAGTCTGAGCTG